>APFE030840502.1:0-29741 GCA_000404065.3 Pinus taeda | reverse complement strand
GTAGAGAACAAAACAAACTGATGCACTTATCTTCATATGAAATTTTAATATCAACAGATGCTAACTGACTTACCACAGTATTAAATGTGTTCAGATGCTCTGTCACCAAGTCTCCATCTTTCATCCTCAGGTTATACAGCTTTTTCCATAGGAACATCTTATTCACCAAAGACTTAGATTGGTACAAAGTCCCTAACTTGTCCCACAAAGCCTTCACCGTAGCTTCCCCTGATACATTCAACAATACTAAATCGGAGACACACAATCGTATTGTGCTCTTTGCCTTCCGATCCAACTTCTTCCATTCTTCATCAGACACTCCTATTGGTTTAGTACCTGGATCTACCGCGATCCACTGATCTTTATCCACCAATAGATCTTCCATCTTGAGTTTCCACAACTCAAAACTCTGACCATTAAATTTCTCGATCTCTATCTTTCCACTACTTGCCATCTTCTTTCACCACCAGAATCAATCTCGTAGATCTCCCACTGAACAAGGTCTACCACAGGCCCGAGCAAAACCCCTCAGCAACAAAGGTGTCCCCTTGAAGCCAAAACAAATTTGATATGAAATGTAGGTTTTAACCTCATATAGAAATTACCTGCATACGAATTCTAAAACACAGAAAATAAACAATCCGAGAGCATAACACATATAACACATATACGTAGAGATTTTCCCCTGGATCCCAAAACCGAGACTACCAGCTTGATTTTTCATTATGTTCCTTTCAATGTTAAAATACATATTTATACATGCCAAAGCATCCACTACCATGGACCGAAAACCATCGCGTTGAAAACCATGGACCGAAAACCATCGCGTCCAAAAACATGTGCGAAAATCATGCACAAAACCATAGGTGGGTCTGCCCAACCTAACATAGGTTCCAAAACCAAAATTTCCCAGGGCGCTGCCCTAGACCCCATAGAGTGGGGTTACCTACACCCCTCAAACCCCTTGTGACCCCCCTGCTACGTAATTGGTGCACTGAAGGGGGGGGCTCTGCCCCCCTCTAACCCCCAGTTAACTATGTGGGCTAGTCGTGGAAAGAATATAACACAACCCAACAATTAATAAATTACCTCAAGTGGCCGCGTTAGCTTAGGTCATGGACTATTTCCCTCTTTGAGGGTTTTAACCATGTCAAGAATATTGGTGTATTGATATGTGAACTATTTGTGAGAGGTGTCCTTTGGTGTTCTGTCTGAGGAACTTACCCTGTAAATTCGTACATGGTAATAGAGTTATTTGAGGTCCACATCCATTGGTGATCAAAATTTGAAGATGGTATAACTACATCCGACTATCATTTCCTAGATCTACTATTTTTTACTACTTTCAGGCCAACAAGACTTCTCTATTGTGTTAAGAGCATCCGTTCTAGTGAAGAACCCCTTTCATTTCACGCGAAAAGGTTTCCGGTAGCCCTAGCTACGTCATTTTTAAGATCTGGAGGAATACAGTCTTTATTTACAGTTCTAGCTATTCATCTCTCTGTTTATTTCAATTTATTTAGCTCTTTGTTGGTTATTACCCGATCTATACCTTTCATTTCTGTATATGCTCTCTTCCTCGTAACTCTATGCAATCTGGGAAAATCAGAAACAGAAAGGAAGGATTTTTCTCATGCGTATGCTCTTTTCCATCGCGCCTTAGTGTGATCTTGGAAAATCAAAAACATTAAGGAAAATATTTAGTTTCTGGCTAAAGCTAACTTCAAGTCGTAAGGTTTTTTTTTGTATGTCCATGTTGGGTTTTGTGGTTTTTGTTTTGTAGGAAAAAAAGAGCTTTTTCAAGTAAGCACACACCCCAAAGCTTCAGTGACCGAAAAAAATAAAATAAAAACAAAAATAAAAAATAAAAAAAATACCTTCCTCTTTTCCAAAAATCACTAACCTTTTAAACTAGCTCACTTGACCCAAAGTTACTCTGTGAGAATAGAAGTCTTGAGTTCAAGTCTTTCTTTTTGTTGAGTTACTTTTTCAAAAATCACATGTAGCTTATGCTTTAAAGTTATTTTATGTATAAGTGTTCTCACCCATTATAAAAAGTGAGTCACTTATAATTCTAACGTCTCTTTATCTTTTATTTAAGTTACAATTTAGTGGGTAGCTCGTAAAGTACCATTGTAAAAGTGACTTTCACTTATTTATAAAAGTGAGTCACATATTTTTTTTTGTGAGCTAATTAGATTAAGTTTAGAAAGGGGGGAGATTTTTTTTAAATATAACATTATCATTCATTTCCACACATTCACGCACTTTGTTGGTATCTTCAACAACGTTTCTTCAAAAATCCATAATTTCTTCCGGAAGCCATTTTCAGAGCCATTCTTTTGAAACAGCCTAATTTTTCGAGATCTTTCCATTGGAACACTTATTTTCAGCATCTACAACTTCAATTTCTGTTAAAATGGAAAGTCCATGCCAAGTTATTCTTGACATCACCAACTACTTCCAATGGTGGTCCTACATTGTGGATTTACTTAGAATTAAAGGTCTTTACAGAATAGCCTCAGGCCAAGAAACCAAACCTCAAGATGAAGATAAGGTAGACAAATGGGAAAATATGCAAGATCAAGCACATGGGTTGATAGGGATGTCTATTTCTCAAGACCTTACATTCCATATCGCAAAACTTGATACTCCTAATGAAGCAATGAAACAACTCACTAAAGCTTTTGGAATTAAAAATGAAATTAGAGCCCATAAACTTGAAAATGAGTTACTTACATTGGAACCCAATAATTTTTCTTCCATTGAAGATTTTTTGTCCAAGTTCAAGACCCTTAGACTTCTCTTGGAAGGTGTTAAGGTTAAGAAAGAAGATGGTAGCCTTATATATATTCCATTCTTTGGGACCAGCCTACTCTATGTTTGTTTCCACGATCCATTCTACTAGAGAAGCCTTTATTTCTCAAGGACAAGACTACAAGTTCCCCTTGTTTGATGCCTTTTGTGATTCTTTAATAAGAAAACAAGAAAAGCTCTTATATCTTGGTCTTCTTAATCTTGGAAACTCTTCTAAGAAAGCCTTAGCCACCCAGTAGCAACCAAATTAAAAGAATCCTAAGAAGAAGCATCCTAAGAAGAATGGTCGTAAACCCAACAAGGGTCCTAAGCAATTTCAATCTCAAAATAAAAAATCATTTCAACAAAATGATAAGGCAAATAAAAACAAAGGGAAGAAGATTGATAGACATTTCCACTTTTGTAATCGAGATGGCCACTTAGAATCCAAATACTTTAAGAAGATGGATGCCTTGGAAGCAACAATGAATAAGCATAACATCAATTTGGAGCACTCTTTAAATTCAACTTCATCTTCAGGAATAACACTTTCTGCATGTGGTTGTCAAGAATCTCGGTCTAGTTATGCACTAAATGTATCTTCTTATTCTCATTCTCATGAGTGGCTTATTGATTCTGGAGCTTCTTATCACATGGCCAAAAACAAAGCCATGTTTTCTTCTTTAAATGGTTGTAACACCAAAAATATATATGTTGGTGATGATAGATCTCTTAGTGTTGTAGGAACTGGAACTATTCATCTAGACAATGGTCAATTTAATGATGTATTATGTGTTCCAACCTTATCCTGCAACCTTCTATCTATATATCAGATAACTCATTCAGGTGAAGGTAAAATCGTTGAATTTTCACCTCACGATGTTGTAATTAAGGACCTAAGAGATCCTAGACAGATTTTAGCTACTGGCATTGTTGATGATTCTACAAGGTTGTATAATTTTAACAAATTTGCATCATCAAATATTTCCTCAGTATTTGTTGCTCATAATGATGATGTGAGCAAACTTTGGCATGAGCGATTTGGTCACTTAAACTATCTCTCCCTCCAGAATCTATGTAAACAAAATATGGTGACAGGTCTTCCAATGGTATCTTGCAGAGATGGTGTTTGTTCTGGATGTGTACTCGGAAAACATCATTGGGATAGTTTTGAAAAACATGCCTCTTGGCACGCGTCAACCCCTTTACAGCTTGAGCATAGTGATTTATGTGGTCCACTTCCAGTTGTTTCATTCTCTGGCTACAAGTATTTCTTAACTTTCATTGATGATTTCTCCAGATGCACTTGGGTATACTTCTTAAAACTCAAGAGTGAAGTATTTAGCATGTTCTTGGCCTTTAAGGTCTTTGTTGAAAAACAATCCGGACATCAAATTCTTAGGCTAAGATCTGATAATGGCAGAGAATATGTTAACAACAAATTCATCAACTTTTGCACTGAGAATGCAATTCAAATGCAACATACTATTCCATATACTCCACAACAAAATGGTGTAGCTAAAAGGAAGAATCACACCTTAAAGGAAATGGCTAATTGTATGCTTCAATCTAAAGGGCTTAGTCTTAATTTTTGGGTAGAAGCAATTAACTGTGAAAATTACATAGTAAATCACACTCCTACTAAGGTTTTAAAGAATATCACTCCAGAAGAAGCATGGACATTAATTAAACTAGATGTAAGTCACTTTCATGTTTTTGGAAGTGAAGCATGGGCCCATATTCCAGATGAGAAACATAAAGATTTAGAACCTAAGAGTGAAAAATTTATTTTTGGTATATATTCTAAAGATGTCAAAGGATATAGAATTATTCCACTTAAGTCCAAAAATGTCATCATTAGAAGAGATGTAAAGTTTGCTGAAAATATATCAGCCTACGAGCCTAGTTCAACGGATTTGCCACCTCTCTCTATCCCTTCTAATTCTGAAAATATTTCTTCTTCAGATGATGACAGTGAGGATGAAAATCCTCCCCCACTTTCTCAGGATCCTCCTTCAGCTCCTCATCTTCCAAAATGGGTCCATGCTACTCAGGATGAAACAGGTGCTCTTGCCGGTGATCCTACAGATCAGTGACGTACACTTTCTCAGTTCGATAGAGCCTCTTCTTTACTGGCTCAAGCTTCAGTGAATTATGATCCTAACACCTTTGCAGAAGCTTCAAGCCATCCAGATTGGGACGCAACTATGAATGAAGAATATCGTTCATTATTGGCAAATGATACATGGGATCTTGTTCCTCTTCCAAAGGGATGAAAACTTGTTAGATGAAAATGGGTTTACTGTTGGCCTGTTGGGGCCTAACCCAGGTTTGGAAGAGTTATTAGCCAAATAAATCCTGCACTACCAGCCCTTTCAGCAACAGTCCGTGGAGCACAGACTGAAGTCTCACCCAAGGTAGTAGGGGGGCACTGGAACTAGGTTTCTGCACCCTTGGGATGTCTTGATGTGATCTGGATGGGTCGGGAACCGATCTGCACCCTTGTGCCAATCTGCCATGCTTGTCAGGCTTCCGCGTAGATCCACACTATTGTGTTTTATTATTAATGAGTCTATTACAGATCTAATCTCCTTCCTACAGTCTTTAAGCAAGCATTTAACAATACTAACTAGTGCGCGCAATAATGAATAAGCATAAATTCAAAACATAAGCTAATAGATATATTTGCGATAAAACACACAATTGATTCAAAAACTCTTATCTTTATTTATCTTCTATCGATACAACCGGATCCGCCCTGTGCACTTAGCTACAAGGGTCTACACACACAGCTGTGAACTCTACCAGGCCTCTACGCACACAGCTGCAGAGCCTCTATCTATCTACTAACGCACTCGACTCAGACTTACAAACGCAAAGAGAATATTGTATTCATAAACCCATAACATTCAAGATCAAACCCCAATACTAACCTCTAACCTTAGAGCCTTGCTCTCTTTATAGGACCATGGGCAAGCAGACTCACTTTCTATTTTCTTACATTATTTTCGGGCAGACAACCCTTTGACTTGACTCTTTACAATTCGTGCCTCGTGCACTTCGCGGAACCTTTACCATACTTTTACCCAAAATTGTGGACTTAAGCCCCAAAACTGTTACGCAGGGGATCCGCTACCCAACAGGCCTCCAACACAATCATCGTGACTCATCCTGAGTCACTCAGCTGGTGCGGCAATATTTGCGCGGAGGTCATTCAACAACTTCTGCGCTTTGTTCACACTCGCAACAAAGTCCTCCACCATCTTCTATACCCATTCTACACGAGCCACTGATGCATCAATATCAGTTTCAGTTGCTTGGCTGGGTTCATATACTACCTGCATGTGTGCTAACTTTCGCTCGATGGTGGTGGAAACCACGAATGCCTCATCAAGCCAAGGTTGGATGCATTCTTTAATCACTGCTTCCTTCTACCGAGTAGCATCAACTTGTATCTTGAAAGCCTGGGCCTCCTGCATCTTAGCCAAGCATTTCATAATAGCAACTGTCTGCGTGGTTACCCTAACATTATCATAGGCTTGTTGTAACTCCCTTGCTTCTATTTCCAACTGCTATAAGATTGGGTCTTCTTGTAGTGAAGTGACCGTAATAAGTGACTAATCCAACAAGTCGACGCACTCCTGCATGGCACATGCTATTATTTCCCACCCAGATTGAATGATGCTCTTCCACTACTCTGTGACCTCCGGTGGTGTAGATCACTTTGATTTTAGTTTCAGTTCTTTGATCTGCAAGTTGAGGGCCAACTAGATCCTCGCTGCTTCTTCCTTTGCTTCACAGAACCCACTAGCCAACTTGTGGATCCATATGCCGACAAATAAATCTACCGCAATCTCAAGCTCAGGGGCACGACAACATGCTTCCCCCACAATTTGCTCCAACTATTGAGTTTGTGCTACTGCTTCATCATGTTGGAGCCTCAACTACTCGATGTTAATTGGCTACTCACTGAGTACCTGTATCGCATGTCCTTCCCTAGCACAGAGCTCTGCCATTGCATTGTCCAGGAGCTGGTATAGGCTCTCGTGTGGGAGGGCAGCCGAATTTAATCCAAGCCCCGTAAGCCGGCCTACCACAACTCTTTCTGCTGCCTTTTCTGCTATCAATGCTCCTCTTGGGAGTGCGATAGTACTAGCCATTTTGGCCTATAGCAGCTGCTCAGTTGCTGACATACCCGTAGCTCTATGGGTAGCGACAATTCCCGGCTATGAGGCCCGTGCTTCGAGTTCCTGTAGTTGTGCGCTGAGCACCCCAACACAATCTACTGCTCCGTCATGGCCTCATCGAGTGCCTCCCAAGTGACTTCGTGAACTATATCCCCTATGTCACATAGGTCACCTTCGGTCAATGTGATAAGTTCCCCGTCCAACTTAGATGCCTTGGTCTTCTTCCGTGACTTTGACCGTTCTGTCGGTTGTGGTCGTTTTAAGGGCGAATCGGTGGTGGTTGGTGTAGCACCTTCCGTCCTTGTATCCGTGCCCGGCTCTGTGATCAAATTCAGGCCGCTTTCGTCTATGTTGTAGTAGCCCCTCCTGCTGTCCCCTTGCTTATAGAAGCCCATGCTGCCTCCTAGACCACCTGTACTTCTGCGGCGTGTTGTTCGTTCTGCTTCTTTTGTGGTAAGCATTTGGCCTCAGCCTTCTGTTTTTGGATGGCAGTCTCATTGCGCCCTACCGCATCTGGTCTGCACCACTCCAGTGGCCAGGTATCCAGCACTGCAAAAATAGCCTCATCGATGGCAATGAAGGGAAGTTTGGTCCACATCTGCTCTAGATCCTTCTGTGCCCAGATGTATACATGCTGCATATCCACCTTAAAATTGGCTACATTTTTCACAATGTCATATACCTCAGTAGATAGACGTGGTTGCTGGTTGATCCATTGTCGTATGTTCATGTCCATTAGTATCCAGAAAATATTGACTTCTCGGATTCTTGCGGCATCCTTCGTCGCCTAGAATGATGCGTATTTTGCAACCTTTGGCCAATCCTAGTCCAGGGAAGGAAACTGACTATCTTCAAGTAATTCACTCGTAACCAGTAGGATGGATAAAAGCAACCATGCATAGTGGAAGGTCTTACCCTCTTCCTGGGCCTCCCTGTAGTTGGTCAGGAATTCATCACAGAGGAACTGCGCCCAATTGAACCATTCCCCTTCTGCGCATTGTTTAGCTAATGTGATGACCATTGCTGGGACCTCACTGCCTTGGCATTTCCTCATCACTTTTCCTGCCAGCAACTGGGTAGCAATGTGGACCCCTTTGTCCTAAATACTAGTAATAACATACCCTCTCTACTTTTTCTCCAATTTGTATTTCTTTTTCAGGGCTTCATTCATTTTCAAATCGCCACTCGTACCAACTATTTCCGTGAGTCCCTTCCTTCATAGGGAAACTGAGAGATCTTATGAATGAGCTCCGCCATGATGGGGACGGGTTTGTCTATCCATAAGTACCCATCATGTACCAGGCAGAGTAGTTGCATGATGACCAATATTGTAATGGGGGGCAGATGAAAATGTGGAATTGATAAGAGGTAGAGTAGCCCAGCTTCCTCCACCTTTCGCAGCCATTCCTGCGGCTGTAGTGTCGTAACATCCCCCTCCATGCTTTCCTCCATTAGTTTTCTAGTTTCCAAATGGGGAAACTTCTTATTATCTGCAAGGTCCCAGTCTTCAAATTTCATAGTAGGGATGCGGCCAGTCGTCGTTCCTTCGAACAGAACCCTTTTAGGGAGAGATAGGGTGATGAGGGTGCTGTCAACGGCATCCAAATCTTTAGGTACCTTGGACCTCCCTTTCCTTGGAGGAACATACTTAGGCCACTCTGCTGGAGCACGTACTGGTTGGATATCTTCTTCCATCTCTTCTTCTGGTTCTATTTCTTCGACAACGGTCGGGGGATCCTCTTCCTCGTCATTGCTCTCAATAGTAATGGTTTTGACCTTTTCCTCCATCGAAAATTTGCGAATCGCGGATTTTGCAGAGACATCCGAACTAGTCTTGCTACCTATGAGTTCTTCTTGGTTGTGGATATCGACCTAAGTAGGGACTCTTGTATTTCCTTGGGAAATTCTTGAAACCATGGGCTTCCTTTCATGACTTCCTCATTCATCCTACGCCTCTCTATTTGAACACAAAATAGCTTACTATGCAAGGGGCCAAAGGGTGTGTGGTAACAAGCCACCTGCGCTTTATATACCTTTTTGACTTCAAATTTGGTCGTGTTCCTCGTTCATGGCTCATTAATGTGATTTTGGTGGCAAATCCATTTAGCTCTATTTCTTAATGGCCCGTCTCCTGCTCCTCAATGTCTTAAATGGGACATCTTGTCATGAATAGTATCTGCAATGGTCACTTTCCATCCTTCCCACGTGACAGTGCAGTCCTTGGTATGCAGAAGCTTTTGATGCTTCCCGCTGGTCTTGTGCACCGCGTCCAAACCACGCAACCTTCCTACAGACTTCTTTATAGTCTCACACCCTCTTCCAACTACATGGAGTGCTAAGAGTGGGCCTCCTACAGATAGTCAGGTGGTCGCACCCCTCGTGCGAGACTTCCTCTTCCCTGCTAGCCCGAGCTGCGGGCACTCTTCGCATACCTTTGAGTCTAGTAGTGCGTTGCCTTCTGTGCTCCCTCAGCAGGGAGCAGTTGCAACCATGACAACAGGGATATGGCTCATTCTTGTATCGTAGGAGGGCTGGCCAGGTTCAGTCTCCTTATTCTCACATTCGCACGGTCCGTTTGTGCGACACCGATTTTTATTTTGCCAGTTTCTTCGTCGAGCCTCACACTTTTTCTCCTTAGCCTTGCCCCTTCTTCCTCAAGTTCGCGAAGTCTCAAGCTATTGCGCCGAATGGCTTCCTGTAACTACTGGATCCCTTTTTCTAGGTCCTCTCGTTCAGTTCAAACTGCAGGGGCAGTGGTCAGGGAAAATCTATTCACTTTCCTGGTTTCATCGCATTTGACCACAGGTAGAGTTATCTTCACAAACCCTATTTTGTTTATCGTCTTATTGGCCCAGTGAACCCCTCTCATGTGCAGATGCCATTGGGGCAATGGTTGTACAGCATACAACCATACCCTCCATCATAGACAGGTGCTCAAACCACTTCATCATGGCTGCCCTGGCTGTAGTCACCATGGAGGTCCTCCAACCCGTACACGCATCCACCTTCTACCTTTGCGCCCATTCCACCTCATCTTTCTAGGTGCACGCCACACTGGTGTGATTGTCACATGTAGCACTCCTTTCGATGCAACCTGCCACTTCTACTCTACGATTGAAGTTCCGTAGTGGTTGACGAAATCCTCCCCATTTGTTGTGTCGCCATCCGTTGGTTGATTCCTTACCTTGGTTGTCAAGCATCGAAGTGACCTAATCATCATGCTACAATTGAGCATTGTGACTTCATGCAATCAATTCTACCATCATTCTATCTCTTCATCTGAATCTGAGGTGCAAGAACTATCACCCTCCCATGAGACTCTTCCGTCCGCTGTGGGATTCACTCAATCCTAGTCTTACGCTATTATCTGGTAGATGCAGTCTAGTTCATCGTCACTATCCTAGTCACGCACCGGCTCGGTATAGCGCTCTCCTTCAGCTAGGTCTAGTGGAACTATAACACAGAGTGATGTTTTCTCGAATTTCATCTTTTGTCTTTTTAAGTTGATGACCCCATTCATGTCCGTGGCCCAATCTATTCCTAGCAGTGTAGGGTACGGATTACTGTTATCAACAATTTCTATTACCTCAAATTCTATCTGCGCACTTACGCCTTCAATGTCCATTGTCACCCTTTGCAATCTTCCCATCAGTAAGATCTTTTGTTGGTTGGCCATCTATAATTGAATAGGAGACGACTGTAGTGCAGGCCTGTCCATGCGTTCCCATGTTTGCTAGGGCAATACATTCGCATTTGACCCCAAATCTAGGATGACCTGATCCATCTCATACTCACCAATTTGCACTGTCATTTGCATTTCCCACCAAGTGCGCAAAGCATGTTTTCCAAGTTTCCAGACTACGCGTGACTCCCCTAATCCTGCACACCTAGTGATCAGCTCTTGTAGTCCCTTAATTTCCTTATTGTCACGTAGCAGCTTCATACATGTCTCTAAAAAGGTAGTAAGCATAGATGGATCCATCCTTGGCTCAATTGGATCCCTACTACCTAGAGTAGAGGCTTCCGTGAAGCCCTTCTTAGCTTCCTTAGGCATCCCCTTCACATGTTCCATCTCAAAGTCAAGTTCCTTTATAGAAGCATCACGACCCTTCACATCTTCTCTGGGTTGTTTCCTCACACCCCCCACTGTTGTTGCGCCACTCCTCAGTACCATGTCTACGCTAGGGTCCTCTTCGCATGGTTCAGACCTCATCATTTGGATATTTTGAGTTGGAGTAGGCTGTAGTACCCCCTTTTCTCACATTTGGGAAATCAGAGTCAGACAATCTACCATTTCATGGTCAAACTACTCACAGTACAGATAAGATATTCTCATCATGTTAGTACAATCATGAGTATAGTACCCCAGCCCTCCACAATTATAACAGATCAGCTGTATGCACCCTCATCTAAGTCCCATTCCTCCTCTCCCTCGTCTGCGTCCTTAGAATCCACCACGTGGCCCTGCAACTGGGTTCGAAACCCCACGTCTCAGTCTGCATTCTATAGGCTGGGATCCTCTCCATCATTAGCTCGTAGCTTCGACACGTTTTCTCGTTGTAATCCACTGATCTACAGAAGTTGCAATACAGTTGCTGTGAGGTCTGGGTATACTTTTGCAACAGGTGACAGTTGTATGTTGCATGCTTTCCTCCTACTTGACAAATCATGCACCAGAGTGCGGGTGCTGCACTTGGCCCTGCTTGTACCTCCAGCCTTAATTGCATCGACTCTCCTCCCACCAAATAGTTCGCGAATACGGGGTAGTGATCCTTGTCGTGACCTTGGCCTTTGCATTTGATACACCACACTTCTTCATGCGCCTTAGGTTGGGGTGCCCTATCTTGCTTCAATCTTTGCATATCTAAGCATAGGTTTTGTAGTTACACATGGATTTGCTGCACTCCCAACCCCAGGTCCTGGATTGGAGTTTCATGCAACCTCATTGCTATTTCTAATGCTTCAGCTTGGGTTGAGCTCTTTTATTGTGACAACCCCGTCCTCAGATGTGGTGTCAAGGATGCCACAAACCATGTGCGGTGTTGTGCATCTATCAGCGTCATGTTAGCCTTGAGGATTGTACTCTTCAATCTCTGATTTAGATCCCACAGGGTTTTGCCTAGAAACATCATGATCTCCTTAAACCCGATAATCAAATATGTCTATGATTTTGGATGGCTAAATTCTTTGTTCAGTGCATCCTGAATCTCTGTTATTCCTACATTCAGATGATCGCTAGAGTGCTTTATATACCAAATCAACACGTGATCCTGCAGTGCACTCACCAAATTATCCTTTTTGATGTTATCATCTGTAACGCCTTGGGCTTCCCATACTACCTTTGTCACGAACCAGAATTGATCTGGTTCCTCATTTCCTACACCTCTAAATACAGGCAACTTGATTGTACTCACCATTCCAACCCTCGGTGGTGGTGGAGGTCGAGTAGGTGAATATGGGTTTGATGTAGGTGAAGTGGGAGATAGCGTGGATGGCTGTGGTATCAGTGGAATGCGCTGCTTTGTCAATCGAACTATGCTTCTCGGAGAGAACCCTACAAGCTCCACCTCGCTTTCTCACGAAAGTGAAATCAGGGGACTATTTCTTAATCCTTTGGTCCCTTGGTAGCCTCTTCCACTCCATGTTAGCCCAGACATCAATGGATGCACATAACCCGTTTTTCACATAACAACATTTTAATCCAGGTATTCAATGATTTGATGTACTTACCCCGCGGTCCTTTTAGAGAAAGCGCCTTTTGCTTCACTGTAACTCACAGTTGTGTCTATCATGAACTTAGTGATAAACCCTCCTATTATTTGATCCAACCAGTGATCTACTACCCGTTCGATTTTATCTTCGGATGCTTCTAGCTTGTGTACCAACCCTGGAGTCCACACGATGGGTTGTTCGAGTCTGCACCTTACCTGACTGTCAGCGAGCCTCGTGATCCACTCATACAGTTCTGTCGAGAAGGACGCGAAGAAGTTCTTGTGGATTTCTATGTATATGTAGCGATCTAGCCACCTTTCCTCAGATATCCGCAGATTTCTATTTTCCTGTACCACGAACTTGTGAAGCTTCTGATCCAACCAATCTTCAAGTTCTTTTTTCATAGGGTTCCAGTGTTCCAACATCAGACATCCCTTGGGCAAATCCCGGTCTCGGCAATGGAACCATTTGTTGGCTTGTTGGGGCCTGACCCAGGTTCGGAAGAGTTATTAGCCAAACAAATCTCACACTACCGGACCTTTCGGCAACAGTCCACTGAGCACAGACTGAAGTCTCACCCTAGGTAGTAGGGGAGGGTGCTGGAACTAGGTTTCCGCACCCTTGGGATGTCTTGATGTTGTCTAGATGGGTCGCGAACTGATCTCCGCCCTCACGCCACTCTGCCCTGCTTGTCAGGCTTCCACGTAGATCCACACTATTGTGCTTTATTATTGATGAGTTTATTACAGATCTGATCTCCTTCCTACAGTCTTTAAGCAAGCATTTAACAATACTAACTAGTGCACACAATCATGAATAAGCATAAATTCAAAACATAAGATAACAGATATATTCGCAATAAAACACACAATTGATTTAGAAACTCTTATATTTATTTATCTTCTGTCAATACAACCAGATCTACCCTACGCACTCAGCTGCAGGGGTCCATGCACACAGTTGCACACTCTACCAGGCCTCTGTGCACACAGCTGCAGAGCCTCTATCTATCTACTAACACCCTCGACTCAGACTTCCAAATGCAGAGAGAATATTTCCTTCATAAACCCATAACATTCAAGATCAAAACCCCAAAAATGACCTCTAACCTTAGAGCCTTGCTCTATTTATACATTCCCATGGTTTGCGGACCATGGGCAGGCTGGCTCACTTTCTATTTTCTTACATTATTTTCGAGTGGACAACCCTTTGAATTGATTCTTTACAATTCGCACTTCATGCACTTCGCAGAACCTTTACCATACTTTTACCCAAAATTATGGACTTTATGCCCCAAAACCATTATGTGGGGGATCCACTACCCATCATTTACAAAACCAAGTATGGACCAGATGGAAACGTTGATAAACATAAAGCTCGTCTTGTTGCTAAGGGTTTTTCACAAGTTGAAGGAACTTACTATACTAAAACCTTCTCCCCTGTTGCCAAAATGAACTCTATCTACCTTATTCTTTCCTTTGCTGCCTCTTTCAAATGGGAAGTCCGTTAGTGGGATGTTAAATCTGCCTTCTTGCATGGGGACTTGCATGAAGAAATCTATATAGAACAACACACTAGCTTTATACAAACAGACTCCAGCCTTGTATGTCGGCTTAAGAAATCCCTTTATGGTCTCAAGCAAGCCCCTCAGGCTTGGTATGCCAAAATGGATAGCTTTCTTTTAGAAACTGGCTTTTCTAGGTGTCATTCTGACAATACTGTCTACACCAAGAAAGTGGGCAAGTCTCTTATCATTCTTCTTTATGTTGATGATCTTATCCTTACTATTAGTGATCCCAACCTTATAAACCATGTGAATCTAGCCTTAAAAAGAAGTTTGAAATGACAGACTTAGGATACTTTCATTATTTTCTTGGTCTTCAAGTCTTGCAATCCAAGGAAGGTATTTCCCTTTCCTAGTCCAAGTATGCATGTGATCTTCTACACCATTTTCACATGGAAGACTATAATCCAACCCCTTCTCCCTTTCAGTCTGGAGCCAAACTTTCAGTCACTTGTACTTCCCCTAAAGTTGATGCTACCTTATATCGTCAACTTGTAGGAAAATTTTTGTATCTGACCCATACTTGTCCTAACCTTTCCTTTGTTGTTGGCCTTATTGCTCAATTTATACAAAAACCACATGAAATTCATTGGAAAGCAGCTAAAATAATACTTCGTTATGTTCGAGGTACAATTTAGTTTGGGATTCATTAGAGTGTAGAAGCATCTCCTCTATTGGTTGGTTTCACTGATTCTGATTGGGCTGGTGACCCTGATCATAGGAAGTCTACTGCAGGTTATGTGTTCACTCTTGTTTCAGGACCTATTACATGGCTTGCAAGAAACAAAGTGGCATTTCTCTTTCTTCAGCAAATGTAGAGTATCGTGGTGCTGTAGAAGCTAGTAAGGAAGCCCTGTGGCTTCGTCAAATCCTGTTAGAGTTTGGCTTTCAACAGTAGCATCCGACTACACTTTGGTGTGATAATCAAAGTGCCATTCAACTATGAAAAGATCTAGTCCAACATCAGTGCAGCAAACACATTGAACTGCACATGCACTTCATCAGAAAACTCATTCATGACCATGTTATTGAAGTGCAATATTGTTCAACAAATGATCAAGCTGCAGACATCTTTACAAAGGCTCTCACAGAGGCAAAGTTTACTAAACTTCGATTTATGGTTGGAGTTCAGGAAGTTGTCACTAAGGGGGGGTAGGCTCTAATGCCTCCTTCCTTCTCCTATTGTGTCATATTTGTACATCCTTCAATCCTATCCCAAGTTGTTCTTAAGGGGGGATGTTAGGATATTCCAACACATACGAAATAGTTAAGTATAACTTGGTCTAGTGTAGAGTTAGGTAAAGTGTGTTTCTTTACTATGTACTTCTGTAACTTACAATCCGATGGTCATGATATGTAGTGATCCGATGGTTCATTCTCTCCTCGGTATTACTGACACTTGATCAGTGGCTTAACACCTGATTGGTCCACAATCTCTATTTAAAGAACATGGAGGGTCATTGATTCGAATCGGATCCATGAACGACTATCAAAGAACCTTGACTATATCGGGATGAAACAAATCTCTAATGAAATCCAAAACAGCATCAAAAACACCCTGAACCAGTGGCCATGGCAGCCAGCGTGGAACGACAAGGACCTTGGTCAAAGCGCACTAACTAAGGCCCATGGAAACTGTGCAGGAGGTCAAAGTAGCCCCTGGGAGCTCCAAACCAGGAAAAGGAGCTGATTTTCGATGCGCGATTAGTGCCTAGTGCACATCGCTGGGCAAAAAGGGCCGAAATGGAGGAGCCTTAAGCCCTTGATCACGTTGGGAGCCAGAGAATAGTGGGCAGAGAAACAAAAAGTGCTAAAGTACAAAGGTGGGACCCACGCCCTGGAATCCAGCAGTTTTGATCGGGGCGCCCTTGAATGGTAAGAGGTTTTGGACAGGAGTGGAGCGATCCCATACACCGATCGACGCGTGGTGGTAGAGGAGAGAGAAAACCGCCATTGATTGCGCGTTATCAGTTGAGCAAGTCAACCGCGCTCGACGTGCGTATGACGTCGAATCTTGAGGAGCCCAGATCGGACGACTAAGATTGTACCCGATAGAAAGAAGCGGAATCGACCTATAATTAAGCTGCGCTCTAAAGGGATTTGGAATCCATTTGACCACCATGGTGGAGAAAGAATGTATCCACAACATAACCAAAGAAATGAATCAACAAGCAAGCTGGCACTGTTTTAATGAGGACACATGGCCACTCACTGAGCGTTCATGCTGACGCCGAACAGGGAACTCCAAACGCAGCTGCAGAAGGCGAATCGACAAAGGCAGAAGAGGAACCGAGTGGGCATGAGTTCAAATGGATAAAAGCCATGAACAACGAAACAGAATACATGGAGTGGAATAGTTGAACGTTGAGATACAGAACCCGGAGAAGAGGCAATTAAGAGGAAAGCAGGACGAGACATAGGGATGAGCTGATGCAGTGGTAGCATTGAGCACCAGAGCTTGAGAGATTCAAGCCACCCCATAGGGGAGTCTATCCGGATCGAGCCTTACATTCGGCTCTTTCCACTGTAGACCAGAAGGTCACAACGCTGGTAGGAAGAAGAGTCTGTGTACTCTAGTGGCTTAGGGGATCCAAGAACCACCCTGCCAAGCAAAAATCTGCTTTAGGAGAACTCACATTGAGTCCCTACATTGTAATTCTCTGCTGAAAGCATAATAAAACAAGGCCATCACTGAAAGCTGGACTAGAGATGTAGCCCCAGAGAATGGGGCGAACTCCTTATTAAGATTGCCTGTGTCTTGTGTTTTCTTACTGTATTTCTCTAAGGTCCTTCCATTTAAATGTCTATGTATTGGCAATCTGATCGATCCATTGCTTAAATAACACAGAACACACACCAGCACATGAGTTTGTAATACCTTTTGTTTAATAGATTTTTAACTGATGGCACTCATAGGGTGATTATCAGATCAAGTGGTATCAAAGGAAGAGGTTGTAAGGTTAGACAAGCTTGTGTTGGTTTAGCTGTGAATTTTCACTAGATCACAGCTCAAATTAGGAGAAGGAGAGTTGGTGGAAACTAATCCTGAAATTGGGAGAGTCTATTCTTAGAAGACAATGTCAGAGGAAGGTTCTATAGGGCGAGACCCTCAATTTATAGAAAGTTTCCTAGCTATAAAGTCTATGGTAGAAGAAATGTATAGGGACATTAGAAAGCATAAGGATGAAGATTCATCAGGCTCTAAACAAGATAAAGAAGAAGATGAATCTCATTCCCATGACCACTCAAAAGGAAAGGGAAAAGAAGAAAGGTTTCCTACACCTTCTAATCGCCCTGTGCATAGTAATAAAGCATCCTTGATTAAACTAGATGTTAAATTTGATTTGCCTATATATGATGGAGAGCTAAATGCTGAAAAGTTGGACAATTGGATTAGACAAATTGATGTGTATTGCAGAGTACAGAACATAGACTCAGACAAGAGTAAGATTTAGCTGGCAAGCCTATGACTAGGAGGCACTACCTTGGTTTGGTGGGAAGGCAGAACCCAAGCTGATATTAAGAAGCATGGTAAGACCATCTCTGTCTGGAGTGAATTTGTTGCTGCAATCAAAAAGAAGTTCTATCCATTGGCCTACATGCAACAAGCCATGATGAGTTGATAGACTCTTCGGCAATTGAAAGGGTAAAGTGTGCAAGGGTATAATCAAGAATTTAGAAGGAGAGCATTAATGTTGGGTATCTCATTAGACTCACCAGAAACTCTTTTGAAGTACATTGGTGGTCTACACAGCTACATGAGGCATACTATCCTCATGTTTAATCCCACTAGTATAAATGAGGTATCTGTACAAGCTACTCATCTAGAAGCTAGAGGAAAGAATGGAAAGCCAGAAGTTGGGGGACCATCCCAACCCATTGTAAGCAAGAGCAAGGAGAAAAGAAAGCAAAAGTGGAAAGCAAAGAAGGCTAACACAACACAAAAAGGCAAAGCTTCATGCACTCACTGTAAAAAGGAGGGGCATGATGATGAGCACTGTTGGATTCTGCATCCAGATCTGAGGCCTAAGAAGTCATAGGGCAAGAAGAAGAAGGTTGTTGCAGCTATTCAGAAAGATTTGGGGTCAGACTCGAGAGATGAAACAATCATTGCAGCCACAGGTATAAAAGGTAAGAATTTTGAAGCATCTACTAGTAATTCTGCTCAATCTGTTATTGATGAAGAACATGAGAGAAAAATACATGAGCTTTTCCATATTCGAGTTGTTTCCAAAAATCAAAAGATTGATACTTTGTTTGATAGTGGCTCATAAGTGAATCTAATTTCTGAAGAAATTGTAAAGAACTTGGGATTAACAACTACACCTCATAAGAAACCATACCCATTAGGATGGTTGAATGATAAAAGCACAACTACAAGTGACTAGACAGTGCAAACTCAAGTTTTCTTCTGGGTCAGCATTTGTAGATGAGGTTGAGTTAGATGTAATTCCTTTGGATATATGTGGAATTGTTTTAGGAAGTCCTTACTTGTATGATAGAAAGGTTGTTTTCTATAGAGCTGAGAACAAGTATCTACTTGTTAAAGATGGAATCGAATACTTTGTAAGAGTTCATAAGCTCAAGAATAATTATAGTCTCATAAAATCAAGACAGATGAAAATAATGATAAATTCATGCAAACAATTTCTACTAATGGTTGTAAAGGAAAAGACACCTGATAAAACCAATGTATTTGAGGGCTGTAATGTTGATCAGCAAGTTGATATAGAAAAGATTGTTTCAGAGTATGATGTCTTGTTTCAAGAACCTAGAGGTCTACCACCCACAAAGGGAGTAGTACATGATATTATTTTGCAGCAAGATGTTCCATTGCCTAACATTGGGATGTATAGGTTATCTGCTTTAGAGAATGTTGAAATCAAGAGACAAGTGTAGGAGTTGCTCGAGAAAGGGTTCATCAGGCTTAGCACATCACCATGTGGGGCACCAATTGTCTTGGTGAGAAAGAAAGATGGCTCATGGAGAATGTGCATTGAATACCGAGCACTGAATAAGATAACAATCAAAAATCGTTATCCCCTTCCTCGCATAGATGATCTTTTAGATCAATTGAAGGAAGTTGTTTATTTCACCTAGCTGGATTTGCACGGTGGATACCATCAGGTCAAAGTTGCAGAGCAAGATGCATGGAATTTCAAAACAAAGCAGGGATTGTATGAATGGCTGGTTATTCCTTTTGGCTTGACCAATGCCCCTACTACTTTCATGAGATTAATGAATGATGTACTCAGACCTTTTCTTGATGATTTTGTTATTGTATATATGGATGACATTCTGATTTTTAGTAAAACACGGGAAGAACATTTAAAGCATGTTAAGCATACATTAGATGTCTTGAAAAGAGAAAATTTTTATGTTAAGCTCTCCAAATGTGAATTTGGCAAAACCTCTCTAAATTATTTGGGTCACATAGTAGGGGGAGGTGAATTGAAAATAGATCCCTCTAAAGTGGCAGTCATGATAAACTGGCCTAAACCCAAGTCTGCTACAAAAGTGAGAAGCTTCTTAGGAGCATCACAGTATTGGAGGAAGTTCATTTCAAATTTTTCCTCAATTGCAGCTCCCTTATATGCTTTGATAGGATTCAACAAGGTGTTTCAGTGGGGAGGCGAACAACAGAAAGCCTTCTACACCTTGAAAGAAAAAATTAGTATAGCACCTGTACTAGCACTACGAGATCTACAAAGACCATTTGAGATACAAACTGATGCCAGTGACTATGCCATGGGAGCAGTGTTAATCCAGCATGGTAAACCCATATGTTACCATTCTGAGACTTTTAATTCTGCAGTAGTTAACTATCCTACATATGATAAAGAATTGTATGCATTAGTCTAGAGTGTGAAAAAGTGGAAACATTACTTAATGGGAAAAGAAACGGTAATACATATTGATCATCAACCACTTCAATACCTACACTCCCAAACTAAATTGCAGCAATCAAGACATTATAGATGGATGAGTTTTCTACAATAGTTTCATTTAGTCATCAGATATAAAAAGGGCATACATAACAAGGTTGTGGACATGCTATCTAGACCGATTATAGATGCATCTACCATACTCAAGCATCATTCTGTGCTACATGAAAGCTACATGGAACAGTATCCTCAGGACATGGACTTTAAGGATATCTATGCAACTTTGAGTCAAGGCAAAAGAGTAGAAGAATTGGACTATCATGTGAAGGACCGACTCTTATATCATTGTGGGAAAACTCTGCATTCCACAAACTGAGAGAGAAAAGATAATTAGGGAAGCACACACACTTCTTTGATATTCAGGTCACTTTGGGTAAGTTTAAAACAGTTGCACAGCTTGCAAAGGGTTTTGCTATTAGCCGAGAATGAGTGAGACAGTTTCTAGATATGTAAAGGGATGTGCTATGTGTGCTAAAAAGCAAGCCCAACAACAGAGAACTAGGCTTGTACACTCCATTGCCAGTTCCTTCTCACCCTTGGGAAAGCATTTTCCATGGATTTTGTTGGAGGACTACCTAAATCTAGGAAAGTTCATGATTATCTATATGTTGTTGTGGATAGGTTTAGCAAAATGTGTATTTTGATACCCTATAGTAAACAGATTACAGCTGAACAAACTACAAAATTGTTCTTTGAACATGTATGGGTTCATTTTGGATTGCCCACATCTATTGTATCTGATCAAGACACCCGATTTGTGGGAAGGTTTTGGTCTAGTCTGTGCGAACTAATGGACACCAAATTAAAGAAAAGCACAACTTTTCGTCCACAAACAGATGGTCAGACAGAAGTAGTTAACAGGAAGGTGATCCAGTTACTGAGAGGATATTGCAGCAAACATCCTAAGCTTTAGGATGAGCACTTGTGCTATGTGCAGCATGCTTACAATAGAGCCAAACACTCTTCTACACAAAGATCTCCATTTGAGACCTGTTTTGGTTTCATACCATGGTCTCCCTTGGATTTTGTCTTTGGTAAAGATACTATGGTTGAAAGACACAGTGATGTAGACAAGACAACTAGGTTCATTGAACAGATCCAGGAGATCCACCAAGCAGTACAGGAATAGCTGGAAAAGAGCAAGCCAAGTACAAGGCTAGGCATGATAAGCATCGGATGGAGCATAGTTTTTACGTTGGAGACCAATTCTGGCTGTATATCAACAAGGACAGAATGCAAGGTGAAGGTAAAAGGCTAAAACCTATCAGGTATGGACCCTTCAAGATACTTGAGAAGATTGGTGAGAATGCTTTTCGCCTTGATCTGCCAGCTTACATGCACATCTACTCAGTCGTGAACACAGATTGCTTGAGGTTGTTTGAACCTTCAATGATTAAGGACCTTGAAGAGCAGAGTCAATTACCTTCTGTTGATGACCTGCTACCTAAATATCTAAGTGAATTACAGGAGGACACAGTGCTGGACAGGAAGGTAAGGATGACGCGCAGTGGAAAAGTGGAATACCTCAGGATTGGGTTTAAAGGTTCGAAGCCTAGCAGTGCGAAGTGGATTGAGATTGGACAAGTGAGATAGCAGTTTCCTCACTTGGTCAATGCTTGAAGAAAACCAACTTTTGGTGGTCCAAAAACTTTTTAGTGGGAAGGTCGTGATCCGAATCGGATCCATGAACGACTGTCAAAGAACCTTGACTATATCGGGATGAAACAAATCTCTAATGAAATCCAAAACAGCATCAAAAACACCCTAAACCAGTGGCCATGGCAGCCGACGTGGAACGACGAGGACCTTGGTCAAAGTGCACTGACTAAGGCCCATGGAGACTGTGCAGGAGGTCAAAGTAGCCACTGGGAGCCCCAGACCGAGAAAAGGAGCTGACTTTTGATGCATGATTAGCACCTAATCGCGCATCGCTGGGCAAACAGGGCCGAAATGGAGGATCCTTAAGCCCTTGGTCATGTTAGGAGCCAGAGAACCGTGGGCGGAGAAATGAAAAACGCTAAAGTACAAAGGCGGGACCCGTGCCCTGGAAACTAGCGGTTTTGATTGGGGTGCCCTTGAATGGTAAGAGGTTTTGGACAGGAGTGGAGCGATCCCATACACCAATCGATGCGTGGCGATGGAGGAGAGAGAAAACCGTCATTGATCGCGCGTTATCGGTCGAGCAAGTCAACTGCGCTCGACGTGCGCATGACGTCGGATCTTGAGGAGCTCAGATCAGATGGCTGAGATTGTGCCTGATAGAAAGAAGCGGAATCGACCGGGAATTAAGCCGCGCTCTAAAGGGATTTGGAATCCGTTTGACCGCCACAGTGGAGAAAGAATGTATCCATGACATAACCGAAGAAATGAATCGACGAGCAGGTTGGCGTTGTTCTGATGAGGACACATGGCCACTCCTTGAGCGTTCATGCTGACGCCGAATAGGGAACTCCAAGCGCAACTACAGAAGGTGAATCGACAGAGGCGGAAGAGGAACCGAGCGGGCATGAGTTCGAATGGCTAAAAGCCATGAATAGTGAAATAGAATACACGAAGGGAAACAGTTGAACGTTGAGATACAAAACCCAGAGAAGAGGCAGTTAAGAGGAAAGCAGGACGAGACAGAGGGCCGAGCTAATGCAGTGGCAGCATTGAGCACCAGAGCTTGAGAGATTCAAGCCACCCCATAGGGGATTCTGTCCGGATAGAGACTTACATTCGGCTCTTTCCACTGTTGACCAGAAGGTCACAGCGCTGGTAGGAAGAAGAGTCTGTGTACTCCAGTGGCTTGGGGGATCCAAGAACCACCCTGCCAAGCAAAAGCCTGCTTTAGGAGAACTCACATTGAGTCCCTGCATTGTAATTCTCTGCTAAAAGCATAATAAAACAAGGCCACCACTGAAAGCTGGACCGGAGATGTAGCCCTGGAGAATGGGGCGAACTCCTTATTAAGATTGCCTGTGTCTTGTGTTTTCTTACTGTATTTCTCTGAGGTCCTTCCATTTAAATGTATGTGTATTGGCAATCTGACCGACCCGTTGCTTAAATAACACAGAACACACACCAGCACATGAGTCTGTAATACCTTTTGTTTAATAGATTTTTAACTGATGGCACTCATAGGGTGATTATCAGATCAATTATTTGTAGCATAACTATTCATGAGAGAAGCTTATCTAAATTTTCATTCTTTTATTAATAAATTGCCTGAAGTGGCCGCGTTGGCTTAGGCCGTGGACTGTTTCCCTCTTTGAGGGTTTTAACCACATCAAGAATACTGGTGTATTTATCTGTAATCTATTTGTTAGTGGTTTCCCTTGGCGTTCTATCTGAGCAACTTACCCTATAAATTCCTATAGAAAACACAATCAAATGCAAACAGCCAAGCAACCTAAAGCAAAATGATTTTTCACTACACTTTTCATGAAAATAAACTAATGAAAAATACTTTCCAATTTCTAATTTCCTAACAAGTACACTCTAATAGTCCATTCAAAAGCAAAGAGAATTCTTTTTCTTTTCAAATGTCAATGCAATCCTAGCCTTCAATGATGCTAACTATCATAACATATTGATGCAACAAACTAGAATTTTGTACTCTTAACAATGTAAACTTTGAAACGGGAACTGATATTGTTACTCGTTTCGTAGAGATAGCAAAAGAGTGACCCGATTTTGAAAAGGGGGGATGCAGAACACAAATATTTTTTTTAGAGCATAGTTTTTGGCACTTTAAATTTTTTTATGTATATTACATTTTAGAATGCTAGTAATTTGCATGTTGATTTAAAAAAGTGGTGATTCTGCATCAGGCCCTTTTTTTAAAAGACTTTTTTTTTTACTTTAAATTTTCTAATGTATGAAATGTAAATAATTATTTTCTCAATTTAACAAATTTTGACACTTTAAATTTTTTATGTAAATTTTTATTAAAAAAAAAAGGAAGCAAATATAAAAATATATAAAAAAGACAAAAAAACATTAAAATGTAAATGTGTGTGTATGTATGTGTTTAACCATAAAAAAGTTGGCCAAAAAAAAAAAAAAAAAACTATAAAATTAAAGTAACTAAAAATAGAAAAATTTTAAAAGCATTAACAAAAAAACTAATAAAAAAAAATAAAAAATTATATAATTAAAAAACAAACTAGATTAAAAAATAGAAAAATAAAAAGCCAATAAAAATAAAAAAACCTATTAAAATCAAGATTAAAAACATTAAAAAAAAAACAAAATATACTCAAATTTAAAAAAGAAAAAAAAATCAAAAAACAAATTATATATATATAATATATATATTATATATATATATATATATATTAAAAAAAACAACATTTTAATTTATATATATATGATTTAAAAAAACCATTTAAAAAATTAAAAAAAAGCATATATTTTTAAATTTTTTAAAAATAAAAAAAACATTTAAAACTTTGAAAAACATATATTTACGATTAAAACTTTAAAAAATATATATGCACACAGCGCCGCCACCCAGGGCCATGCTCTCACAGGCCGCTGGTCGGTGGCTATCTGATTTCGAAAATCGGATAGCCACCCCCATGGGCAGTTAGGCGGTGGCTATCCAATTCTTGGAATCAGATAACCACTGCCTGATTGCCTGTGGGGGTGGCTATCCGATTCTCGGAATCGAATAGCCACCACCCAGCCAACCCCACGAGCGGCCGAGTGGTGGCCATCTGGTTCTGAGAATCAGATAACCACCGTCGGGCCACCCCCATGGGTGGTTGGGCAGTGGCTATCCGATTCCACCCCATGGGTAACCAGGTGATGGCTATTCGATTCCGAGAATTAGATAGCCACCCCCACGGGCATCTGGGCGATGGCTATTCGATTCCAAGAATCGGATAGCCACCCCCATGGGCAATCGGGTGATGACTATTTGATTCCGAGAATCGGATAACCACCTCCACCAACGGTCAGGCGGTGGCCATCCGATTCTCAGAATCGGATAACCACTCCCTGACCGCCTTTGAGGTGGATATCCGATTCTGAGAATCGGATAACCACCACCCGACCACCCCCACAAGTAGTTGAGTGGTCGCTATCTGATTCCGAGAATCGGATCGCCACCGCCCAACTGCCCGTGGGGGTGGCCGAGAAGTGGCTATTCGATTCTCAAAATCAAATAGCCACCGCCCGGCCGCCTCGTGGGGCAGTGGCAGATAAAAATTGGTTTCTTTAAATAAAAAAAATTTTTTATATAGTATATATATAGATATATAGATATTAATGTTTATTTTTAATTATAATATACTTGTAAAAATATATATATTTTTAAAAATTTTAAATGTTATTTTTTTAAAAAAATCAAAAATATATTTAGTTTTTTTTAATTTTAATGGTTTTCTGTTTTTATTTTTTTAATCTAAAATTTTAAATCATTTTCAAATCTAAATTTTAAATTTTAAATTTTTTAATATAAAATTTGAAATGTTTTTTTTTTTGTAAAAAGAGCTTCGGCGTAAATCACATAAAAAGATCATTGTCGACGCATTTCGAACCCACCAGTGTGGTTCATCGTCAGGACAAGCTGAAGAAACAGATCTGGCCTAGCAGGTTAAATAGACTGAGCAGAGACTCCAACGACTATAAACAGCTATATTTGACTCTAGGACCTAGGCCATAATTCTATTAATAAATTTAATCGTATTATTATTTTCATAATATTAAGATAATAATATAATATTTTATTTCTAGAGATAAGAGAAATTAGGTATGAGCGAGTATTATCAAAAGAAATTTATTTGTTTAAATGAATTAATGGTTATTTAAAAATTACTATTAAATTATTATTTTTGATGAATAATTTAAGTTATATATATTAATAAATATAATCTTATTATTATTTTAATAATATTAAGATAATAATATTATATTTCTAGAGATAAGAGAAATTAGGAATGATAAATAAATGAGCGAATATTATCAAAAGAAATTTATATTAATGGTTATTTAAAAATTACTATTACATTATTATTGGTTGAATGACATCTTCAGAATGAATAATATAAGATATATAAGTAATTATATATTCTTATTAAGTCATTAACTAAATATATATGCTTTATTTATTGATGGTTTGTTTTTAAAACTGATCTTTAAGGGTTAGTTTGACTAGAAAAGGAGGAAATAATTTAATTTTATTTCAAGATATACTATATATGCATATACATCTATATATAAGCTATCCTATAGCTGAATATCAATAAAATATAACTAAGACTAGACCCAAGAATACATCCTAATTTAGAAATACTAATAATAATAACATAATGAATTAAATAATAAACTACTACAACAGAAAAAGGACCCTTTATCAGTGCTAAAATATATATAAAAAACTAAAATAGATTAATACCTAAAAAGATAATAATCAAAAATAGATACACGAGGAACCCAATAAATATTTATATACTCGAAAGGACTAAACCAAACACACACAAAGAAAACACCCAGGATGAACAGAGGGGCGGGGAGGGTGGCGGGGGGGCAGGGCAGGGATCCAACTTCTACTTACCTTCCACCCATCAATCTCAACAGAGATGATGGGTGGAAGGTAATTTCCAACTGCAGGTTGAAACCACACAGTTTTTCCCTTGCGATGCGATCTGATTGCAGATCGCAGATTGCATCCTTGATCCCCTTACCTCACCTTGTTTCCCTTTGTTTTCTAAGATTGCGACCCTGCGATGCGATCGCAGATCACAACATTCGCCCAATGAGCGTTAAGCCCTCCATATTGTATATGCCGATTGCGATGCTGCGATGCGATATCATCGCACATCGCCGCTTCTCACCTCATCTCATCCTCTCGATAATGTTTTGCGATGTGACCCCACCGTTCATATAGAGATCCGATGGCTGCGATTTGTTCTGGCTTGTGTTCACCACTGCCATGCCTCATTTATGTTTTAATCTACTTTTGTGTTCCCAAGGAAGAAAGAAGGTTGTGCTCCATTACTGCTCACCAACAGCATTAAAGAAGAGAATGGTCGAGATCAAGAAGGACGTGCCTCGAGTAGCCAAAAGCATTAACAGGTTATGGGTTTCATTTACTGTTTACTGCGTCTACCCCAGTAGAGCACCAGAAAGAGCCGATTTGTGTCAGAGGCCCATCTTAAATTGTAAATGTGGTTGGTGGTTTATCAAGACACCTCCACTCATAACCTAGTAGAGATTTTTTTTTTTTGTAATAAATGATATATATACCCAGAACAACGATGTAATGAGAGAGTGAGAAAGGAATGTGAAGAGAAAAGAAGTGCATCTGTAACACTGTAACACTTAGCAGCGCGTGAATGTAGAAGAGGCTGCAACAGCGAAATAGAAAATACAGCAGACGCAGCAGTCTAAATTTTTGTAAATCCCTCTGTGAGAGAGGAAGATCATATTTTGTAATAGTTTCTTTTATTTAATAAATACAAGTTCTTTGGTGTGTGTGTAAACTCTGTCCACTGCAAATAAATCTTTAGCTTTCCGCTATGTTAAAGATCCTGTGTTTGAAACAGAGCGTTGTTTTCTGTTTTGTTCTGTTCTGTGATTTTGTTCTTGGAATTTTAGCAGAAAAATTCCCAACACAAAGCTTCCACTTGGAAGTAAAATCGTTGGGCCGTGTCTTAGATCTGACTGGCACCGGTGCCTTCTACAACTCTATTCTCAGAGATTTGATGATGCTCGAAAATCAGATGCCGCTTTTCTTAATGAAAAATATTTTGGAGTTAGAGTTGGGTTGTGAAGCCAACACAGAGGAGAGGCTCTCCAGGCTATTGTGTCTAATGATCCAAGAACTATTGCCTTTCAGTTTCAAGTTGCCAGAGAGTGGAAATATCCGTATCAATGAAAGGCGGCACATGTTGGAGGTGCTGTACTACTGTATTGTGCCTTGTACAGAGAATCAAAGTCCAATTCGATTTGATGAAGGAAAGGATGCTCCTTATCCAGCGGACATGTCAGCCGTGACTCCAACTCTAATTGAGGAAAAAGATGATTCGCCTGATCCAACTGTCAGCTCAACCATTAAAGAATCCTTCAGTATGCTCTGGCAAACTCTCTCTTCTATGAACGTTGGTGTTGCTCGATTTCTCAAGATGTTACTTCGGCGAGCGCTGAACTGGAAGCCTTCACAATTTGTGATGAAGATGCCCTTTCTTCTTATTCTGAGTACATTTAAAAGGCTCGAAAAATATGGAGTCACAACCATCGAAGAATTGTCTGTTAATATCATATAACCCTCTCCACAAGAACTGAATATTCCTTCTGTGGCTGATTTACATTTTGCGGGAGTTAAATTCTCTCCTACCGATGGAAATCTCGGCACAATACAATTTGATGAGAAAACGACCACGCTTTACTTCCCCAGTGTAAAGTTAGACAGTAACACAAAGGTATTCCTGAGAAATCAGGTGGCATTCGAAGCTTCTGCTGCGCTTGTTTTGCAGCGATATACTGATTTCATGAATGGTATGATCGACGAAGTAAAAGATGTGAAATTGCTGAGAGAGAGCGGGATTATTTGTAACCACCTCCAAAGTGACGGAGAAGTTGCCAGCCTATGGAACAGCATGGGTAAGTGCGTTCGTCCAAAAGATGTTGGATATTTGGACAAAGTAATAATAGATTTAAATGAATATTATAATAGAAAATGGAAGGTTGTGGCAGTAGAGTTTGTGAATAATCATATTTTCAGCTCATGGAAATTCCTCTCTCTTACAGCTGCAACAATACTTTTGATCACTACTTGTTTGCAAGTGTACTGCTCTGTTTATAACTGCAAAAACTAGGTAAAACAATAGAGTTACGCACCAGAATCTTGCCCGGTGTTGAGAATAAAACCCCGCAGCAGCGAAATGTAAGATTGTCGTTTCTAATATTTCTATTGATCTGTTCGTGTGATTATGGATTGATTTGATCATCGCTGTAATCCTGAGAAGCGTAGGTGTTTTTATTATGCAACGTGTGAGAAACATCCCATCTGTAATTCCTTCAGTTTTAAGTAAATGTAAAAATCCGTAATTAAATATGTTTTTTTAATTGCAATCTTTGAAGTGTGGTTATATATATAACTTAATTATATATATATAATATCGTATATATATATATATATAATAGTACATTAATATAAAAATATTCAGTATACTTTATATAAATTAAATGATTAAAAAATATTTATAGCCATTAAAATACTTAAGGGTCATACTGTTTAAACTTTTTGAAATAGGAAAATGGTTTTAGAAAAATGGCTTTTTATCTGGATTTTTCTATAAATAAATAAATAAATATTCTCAAATTATTATGTCTTAACCACCTATATAATTTTATTAAGAAAAAAAATTCCATATATAAAAGATTTATAGCTTCACATCCAGGGTTGGAATTTGACGGGCAAAATGCCCGTCACGAGGCATTTTGACTGTATTTCACGTTTAAAAATTTTAAAAAGCCGTTTTTTGTGATGGGCTTTCAAAGTTCTAAAACGTATTTTTTACCGTTCACTTTTTTGCAAAAACGTCATTA
>APFE030840494.1:3863-37964 GCA_000404065.3 Pinus taeda | reverse complement strand
GAGACTTAGATTGGTACAAAGTCCCTAACTTGTCGCACAGAGCCTTCGTCGTAGCTTCCCCCGATACATTCAGCAATACTGAATCTGAGACACACAATCGTATTGTGCTCTTTGCCTTCCGATCCACTTCTTCCATTCTTCATCGGTCACTCCCGTTGGTTTAGTACCCGGATCTACCGCGATCCACTGATCTTTATCCACCAACAGATCCTCCATCTTGAGTTTCCACAACTCAAAACTCTG
Organism: Pinus taeda; assembly: GCA_000404065.3. Classification (NCBI taxonomy): domain Eukaryota; kingdom Viridiplantae; phylum Streptophyta; class Pinopsida; order Pinales; family Pinaceae; genus Pinus; species Pinus taeda. The sequence continues at coordinate 37,721 of APFE030840494.1, read as the reverse complement.
ACCATTGAACTTCTCAATCTCTATCTTTCCGCTGCTCGCCATCTTCTTTCACCACCAGAATGGATCTCGCAGATCTCCCACTGAACAGGGTCTACCACAGGCCCGAGCGAAACCCCTCAGCAACAAAGGCATCCCCTTGAAGCCAGAACAGCTCTGATACCAAATGTAGGTTTTAACCCCGTACAGAAATTACCTGCATATGAATTCTAAATCACAAGAAAAATAAAAATGCGAGAGCATAACACATAAAACACATATACACGGAGATTTCCCACTGGATCCCAAAACCGGGACTACCAGCTTGATTTTTCATTATGTTCCTTTCAATGTTACAATACATATTTATACATGCCGAAGCATCCAATACCACGGACCGAAAACCATTGCGTGCAAAACCATGGACCGAAAATCATCGTGTCCAAAAAAACATGTGCGAAAATCATGCACAAAACCATAGATGGGTCCACCCAACCTAACATAGGGTCAAAAACCAAAATTTCCCGGGGCGCTGCCCCGGACCCCATAAAGTGGGGTTACGGGTACCCCTCAAACCCCTTGTTAACTATGTGGAAAGAATATAACACAACCCAACACCTATGTTAGGTTGGGCGGACCTACCTATCATTTTGTGCATGATTTTTGTACATGTTTTTTGGACGAGAAGGTTTTCGGTCCATGGTATTAGACGCGATGGTTTTCGGTCCATGGTATTTGATGCTTTAGCATGTATAAATATGTATTGTAACACTGAAAGGAACATAATGGAAAATCAAGCTCGTAGTCTCGGTTTTGGGATCCAGGTGAAAATCTTTGTGTATATGTATTTTATGTGTTATGCTCTCGCATTGTTTATTTTCTGTGTTTTAGAATTTGTATGCAGGTAATTTCTGTACGGGGTTAAAAACTACATCCATGTGGCCACTGCCACATCATCTGAGGTGGGAGGCCCACAAGGTCATTCTTTTGTTTGCAATACTTTTATAGTTATATGCATTTTAGCCCATTTTCTAATTTTGGTGAGGTCTATAGACCCAAGTCATGCCAGACTAGTGTGACACTCCATAACCCATTCTCCTTTGCTGTTAAGTCTTCAAAACCAAGTGGTGGGTGGTGAGTGATGTTTGGGTTCCATGTTGGAACCAAGTCCACGTCATGCCTTCGAGCACATTACCACTCTAGCGTGAACCAAAGAGATGAGAGCAATGGGAAATGAGAAACAATAGGGGTTCCACACTGGAATCGCAACTGCAATTGAGTTGGAACCTCTTCACCGATGCACTCATACAACATGCTAAAAGTTCCAGTGGGGGATTAAGGGTGGTGATAAAATCACATGGATCTGATGTCACTTCGACTAGACATTATAAATGGGCCCACCTCCATGTTCAATTCATGACACTAGGGTTTTCACCACCAACAACATTCAAATATGAACAAAGGTAAGGGGTGATGAGTAGTGGGTAGTGTCAAGGCTCCATGTGTCCCTACCGTGTCAACATAGGGTGCATGCCCCACTTGGCCTGTCTACATCATGTTCTGTAAGATTTTCACATTAAATTTGTTTATGCATGATCTCGCATTACAACACAATGTTAAAGTTTAACCCCTTCGTTTCCCTAGATACATCCTTCTTGTAATGTAAATCCAATAATTCTCCACATATGGACTTGTGTTGATGTATCTTCCCTTATCTACATCTAGATCCTCAACCCACTTATGTAACCTTTCCTTGGCAAAATGAGTACAACCTCAACCACATCCGACCTTCCATTGCAGTCTTGACTTCGTTGACCCTTGGACTGCTAGATCTCTGGATGCAACTAGACCACAACGTATTTTAGTCACACACTACATCTAACCATCTAGCCTTACACCTTGTATCTGCCCCTTTCGAAATATGGATCTTTGGATTTTCCACAAGGCAATTTAGTGCCAAATATAAATGGCCTTGAAAGGGATATTCAACCCCATGACATATCCGAGCTGCACTCATGATAAATTTCTTAGTTAGCCTCAACCCCAAGATGCTAAGATTTCTATAGGAGAATTAAGGGTAAAGGAACAAGGAAAATGCATGAAATTTCTAAAGGTAGGGGAAGTTACTCATTACACCAAATATTTGAGAATGATCACCTCATCCTAAGCATACAATTTCAATAGACCCAATCCCTGTCCAAATTGAATAAAAAAGGTACCAACAAGGAAAAATTTACATCGAATCCATAACAAAAGAGAGGCATGGTTCTTAAGACTAAATGCACACGAGTTAAAGCATTCCAACTCCATTATCTATTCCAGGTTAGTTAAATTCATCATTGAGATATGATTCTTTCATTCATTAGCAAGAAGACATACATGTTTATATGATTACACAAGAGGACTACAAACCATATCTATAGCAGCATGAATCTTAGGCCATTAGGTTGATTATAATTCTTAGTTACAACAATATCTACAAGTATGCATAAAATCATAGGGTCGTCCATAATTCATTGACTAAGCGACGACCAACTCTAAATAGACATTTATATAACACACAACATATAAATTGAACTCCTAATAAGTAAGATAACCTACAATAATGGTTATGATAGTGAGCGACCCAAACTCATAAAGATATCAGATAAATGAAAATACTTGTAATAACAGGTTAACTAAATGATCTTGTACAACCAGTGATATTCATATAAATGACTATACAATTCATTAATATATTAACAATTACATAGTGCCAGAAGTTCAACATACCCATAAGGACAGATAAGACATATTATTCACCATGAACATGTAGTAAATTCAACAACCATTCATGAATTGTATTGAACCATAAATCATTGAATAACATATTAGGAAATTTCATCATCCATAGTTCAAGTGGATACAAGTAATTATACATATTTGAATAAGTTAGATTAGCTATAAATTAAATAAGAAAATTCCACTCTCCACCCAATCAGAGGCCAACTGCACTTTAATCTCCCTTGCAAATGACCAACCTAAAGCTAAATCCAAAATATGAGGGTATGCTTGCACAAGAAAATTTCACACCAATGCATTTGGTCAAACACTCAAGAGATGGAATCCATTGCGTAGGTGGTTCATCAACTACTCTTTAGTAGTAAGCACACTAGTGACTCGCTTACTCTCCTAGTTGAAAACACTGAGCTTCACCCAAATTCGCACACTAGTGACTCGCTTACTCTCCTAGTTGAAAACACTGAGCTTCACCCAAATTCACTTAATAGGCGTGTTGCTCAGTTTCTGAGGATTGAACCCACTATGAGGGTGGTTTAACAACCATTTGGCAAGAACTTAGTGGTTCATTGTCCAAGGAAAGCACCTGGTGGCGTGTTTAATTGTTTGGCGAAAACACAAAGGTTTAGTAGAGTTAAGCACTAAGAGGTTTAATACCTAGAGGAAAGCACTGAGTGGTTTGACAAATAGAGTCAAGCACTGAGTGGTTTAACAACTAGAGGGAAGCACCCAATGGTTTAAAAACAAAACCATAAGCACTAAGTGGTTTAACAACCAAAGGCAATCACTGAGTTGTTGAATATTCAATCCTTTAAATAACACAATGGTAACACAAACTCAGACAAGTATTTTCGGTGGCCTCAATCATAGTCAAGGTAGTTAACATCCAAAGGCACAAGGTACTGGCTCAAGGTCACATGGCATCATAATTCACAAGGAGAGAAAGAATATAGTTCCTCTGGAATCTTTAAACAATGAAATATTGAGCAAGTGCGTTCTTATTCAACAAGTGAACCCTTGAATTCATTTCTACTATGTGTATATGTAGAATTCCTTCTGTATTCCTTCACACTATTGAGAGAGCATTGCCTTAGCACTTGTTGGTGCCTTAATTTTTAGGGTCGTCTCTTCAATTTTTGAGAGGGAAGGATTATAATTGGGCACTTCCCTTCCTTCCACCACCCTAGTCTAATTGAATAATGGTTGTCAGTGGATTTACCAACTCAATTCAACTCCAATCGCATCACATTAAATTTGCCAGACAATGGCTTATTTTGGCTCCAAGAAACTGCACCATTAATCTGGCTAGGTATGGTTCATGGATTTTCAAATAGGCGAGCAAGCAAGCTTCCCTCAGACATGTTATCACTTGTATTGAACCTCAGGCTAAAGGAAGGCAATGCTAGGGTAGCCACAAACCATGCTTAGCCAAGTAGCTAGCCCTACTAGGCCAGGAGAGGGCTCTCTCCGTAAGGATCTCCATCGATATGACTGGATTAGGAAAATGATATTAGGCTAGGTATAGAAGCACAAGGTTTTATTTGATTTTTGAAGGGTTTTGTTGGATCAGGAGGAGCGAAACAATTAGGGCAAGGAAATTAGGTCAAAATTGCAGGGGTTCGATGGGTCAAGGTAGGCATAAAGCTCAGAAATCTAGGGTTTGATGGGTGAGGTGATTTCAGGATAGGTGAGGAGCTAGAAATAACATGTAAGCAACATGGATTCTCCCTAAACTGAAGAAAACATAGACTGTGAATATTTTCCCAAAACAGAGCATAAATATTATGGTTTCTGCCTATCAACTTGGAAACATCCACTTAAAGAGTATGAAAGGATGAAATGGAGTCAAAAATAAATTTTAACACATGAAAACATAATAAAAAATGAATTTAACATCATACCACATGGATCCCAAAGAAATAGCTGCAACTTTTCATTAATCTCCTGCTAAAATTGATACAAAATGATGTCTACTCAAAGCACAAGCATCCAGGTGAGTCCAACACTTGAAGAATAAATAAACATTGATTCAACCTCCTTGCATCCTCAGGGATAGAATCCCTAGGATGAGGAACTAATCCATCAAAAACTGAACAAGAAACTGGAATCTAGGCAACCTAACAACTTGCCTCTAAAAGGGAGGAAACTAATTCATTTGTCCTCATGATGACTTTTGATCTAATGAATCTACATTCTAGTAGCTATTATCCATACTATTTACATACCTAGTTACCATTCACATCAGTAAAAGCATCATCCATGAGAGAAAACCCAAAATTATAGTCATGGCACAGTGAAGTGAAAATTCAGGATAAAATTTCCCTATGCGCAGCGCCCAAGCTCTATGCACAGTGATTTTTGTAGGGCCATTTTGGAGGCCTTTTAGGTGTCCACATTGGACCTCAAATATATTTTTGGAAATATATTCAATTCTAGTTTCTATAACATGAGTTTTTTCATTTGGAGTTCATTTGAGCCCTCAAAAGCCGATTCTCCCAAGACTGCTTCCGTGGTTCAAAAAGAAGGTAGAAAGGTCAATTTTTGAGTGTTTTTTGACCTTTTTGTTGACCAATTCTGCCCCAAAATCTTAGTAAATGCATAGGGTGCATGTAGTCATCATTGTGAATATGAAAATTCTTACCATTTCCTCATTCGATGCCCCTAGGAAAAGCACAACGCCAGTGGCGCTACGCATAGAGCCAAAATTTTTGTGTCAAAAATTGCTAAATTCTCCAACAGGAAAAAATTCTTCAAAACTTAAAATTTGTGGAGAACACCACTATCAAGTGTCTTGGTTAGCCAAGGAATATTCAACAAGAAACCTAAGCCTATCACCCTCCTTTTTTCCTTTGAGTGCTTATTTTAGTCTTATCTTCATTTGCTTGACCCTTATGTTGCAAATCATGTTCTGGGTCCTGTAATGGCGAGCCATGTGCCTGATGATTTGATTATCCTTGTTCAACTTTTATAACATCTATTCCAAATGAAAATTGACCTTGTCAAGCCAATTTTCTCTATCCTCCTCAATCTCCTTCTCAAGCCTTTGTTTTGTAGTCAAGGCGGCTGGGGTTTCCTCTTCTTGCATTACTGACTTGCCTTTGTCACCTTGCCTCTTTGCTTTGAGAAGTTCCAACTGCATGATGAATTGTTTGTCACTTAGCTACTTTTTCTCTTTCTCAAGGTATGAAATAACATACATAGCTCTCGCCAAGTTGTCCATTAGTGCTTGGATCTGTGCATCTTTTTCCCTTATGGTTATATTTCCATTTGTTGCCTCATCTTGAGTCTCCAATTTAATTATCTCAATGCCATGATGGATGTGTGGCTATTCTGGTTCATCATCTTCCATCAAATTGAATTCCCTTTCCTCTTCATCATTGAGTCTTTCCTCCATCATATTTTCCTTCCCTTTATGCACCTGTTGCACCTGTTGTACCTATTGTGTTGATTAAGAAGGAAAAGACCCTTCCACAGTTTGTGGAGCAAGCATTTTCCTATGAGATGATGAAGAAGGCAAGGCCCCTTCCACATCAAGTGGAGAAAACACTTGCCTATCCGTTGTAAACAACTTTCTAGCCCCTCTTTGATATGTTTTGTAGGCTTCTGGCTTCTCAACAAATCTAGTGTCTTTAGCCTTCTCACCTTTCGTTACTTTGGCACTGCTGGAAGGCCTTTCTACTTCTTGGGGCACCGATGGAGGAATCTGAGGACCATTGAAGATGTCATTGGCAATGAATGTATCCTAGGAGATGTTGAGGAGGTTGAGATGATGTAGCACAATCATCTTAATCAAGGAGTAATGATAGATAATATTCATTTGTTGGGGGTATGGATTTTTCTGTATAATGTAAGCCATCTTCTCAATGTTCCTAAATAAGAAATATGGGATGTTCAACATTTTCACTCTTGTGAAGTGCATAAGAAGCCTAATATGATAGGTGTACAATATAGAAAATCTAGCATCACATGTAAAATACTTCATAATGATCCTCATCATAGGGGCATACTTGTCTTTAAGGAACTTGAAAGGAAAGGTCCTCTTCTTTTCATTCATGTACCTGGATTTGATGTATGAATCATAATAGTGCTCATCCAAATCTTGTGCCTTATACCATTTTTCCCCACATTTGGAATCCTTGTAGCATCAACAATGATGGAGGATGAAACTGTAAATGTCACCTCGGCAAGAGTTACCTTGTTATCATGGAGATTGGCTACAGAAAGCCTGGTCAACTCAGGATGATGTTGGACTCTTTCCACCCACTCACAAAACTCATAACACCCTAGATGCTTGAAACAAGGGGTAGTCATATGAGAAGCTTGTAACTCTCTGATGTTTGATGGTTCCTCTCTAATGATTTTTCCTCCCTTATATGGTTTTCTCTGATGTTGGGGTTCATCTCCCAAGCTTTCACTACCACTGTTTTCCTCCTCCTCATAATATCTATCCTATTTGTCCATTTTTGTTAAATTTTGAAGCTTTGAAACCTTGTTTATAAGATCTAGGTGGAAAAAAGAAATTTGGGTGATTGATAGGGTGGTTTTGGTGCTTGCTGGCCCTATGCACAGCGCCTTGTACAAGTGCGCAGCATTATGGCTCTATGTGTAGCGCCGTGTAAAATTTCACTGGAAAACTGGCCCTATATGTAGCGCTCCATCCCTATGTGTAGCGCTCCATGCCCTCTGTGTAGCACCTCCTCAATATACTCTGTGCGCAATGCCTCCTCTTTGTTCAACCACTAGTTGGCTTTAATTCTCTTCTCTCCTTCAACTCTCTTCTTTCTCTTTGTCAAATGAATATGATGAATTAGGAAAAGGAGTTTGAAATCTTATATAGAGGAAGATTTTGATTTTTCTTTAGGAAAAACCCTCTTTCTAATGTTTTTTGGAACTTTTTCCTTCTTCCAAATTTCTGTTTAATACCTTTCTCTCTTTGTCTTTTTTCAGGTGGATGATGCTTGGATTAAATTGATTTCTTCAATGGCTTCATTTTCTTGCAGCAAGGAGTAATGCTTGGGCAGCTTATGGGAACTCTTATTTACGATCACTCTTTGTTTATTTGTCATCCTCATACCTTTGCTGCCCTTTATTCACACTTGAAACTATGCTTTTGACCTTGGAAATGAACCCTAAGACCTAATGGAAAGACAACTGCCTTGACTATAAAAATAAAATAACTGAAACCATAACTGAATGCAATAGGGAGATGGGTCATCAAATGTACCTCATGATGGAAGATTTGATTTTTTGAGAAGACAACCATCAGTGGACCATTTTGACATGACCTAGTGGAATGATCTAAAAAATTCTGTATGAAACACCTAAAATGAAAATGCAAAGAGTAGATTTGATTCCTAATTGAAGTATGCATATACTGACACTAACATTGGCCTTATTGGGGATGGAAACTCATTGGAGGTGTCAAGAACACCATAGACCAAGTTCTTAACTGATTGGACCAATACAGTCAAACAAATGAAAAACTGAAAACGTTTTTGAAATTTTTGAAAAATGACTTGATACAAACTAAATACTAACTCACAACCGACTCTAAACTGACTCAAAAACCAACTAAAATCAACACAAATCATTTAAAATTTATAGCCTTCACTTTGGGCCCCAAACTCAAATGATATTGTACTTCAAAACTTGCAAGGAAAGCAAACTGGTATATACGATGACAATGAAGCAACTTCAGCAAGCTGCATCATAAATAATAGTGTTTCAGGAGCCTACCATTCATTGGTCCTCTTGAGCATTATTGACCATCCATTTCCTTTAAAAAAAAAGCATTATGTCCCCGATAGGCTGAGATTTTATAAGGTCCTTTCCATAGATTGTCAAACTTACCATGCTTCCCTTTTTCTTCATTTCGTGCATCCCATCGCAGAACTACATCTTCCAGCTGAAATTTTTTTGCCTTGCTTTTGCGGTCATAAATTTTCGTTATATTCTCTTGTAGCTAGAAAGTATTTTGAGAAACATCTTCTCTTGTTTGTTTAAGGTGAATCATTTGATTGATCTGACACTGAATATCATCTTCTTCACTGCCATCTTCTTGCAATAATCTCATGATCGGGATTGCAAGGGATGTGGGAAACACTGTATCAGTACCATAAACCATTACAAAAGGTGACATACCTATTGATTTCTTGTTGCTCACTTTGTCGGCCCAAAAATAATTGACAAGCTTCCGATGCCAATTCTTTTTGTTTGCCTCCAACATCTTCTTAATAATGTTTACCAAGGATTTATTTGAAGTCTCAGCTAGTCCATTGCCCTGCGGGTAGTATACTGTGGAATACCCAATGTGATGTTGTATTTATTGCAAAATTCAACCATTCTCTTTGACTTAAATGTTGCTGCATTATCTGTAATAATACTGTGAGGGAAACCAAAATGAGACAAGATATTGGACTTTAAAAACTGAATAATTGTCGTGTCCGTAGCTTGCCTTGTTAGAATGGCTTCAATCCATTTGGTGAAGTAATCAGTAGCTACCAAAATCCATTTGTGTTGTGCTGATGATGTAGGATGAATTTCTCCTATCAAATCAAGCCCCCACTACTGGAAAGGTGCATTAACTACAACTGGCTTCAAAGGAAGAGGAATCAACTTCCTTTTTCCCTAAAAAAATTGACATTCGTGGTAGCCCATGACTATCTTATATAAATCTAAAAACAAGGATGGCCAATAATTCCCTGCTCTCAAAATTTTATTAACTGTTGTTTTCGAAAACAAGTGACCCCCACAATCTCCTCTATGAAAATCATTCATTACCCACTGAGCTTCATTTTCAACCAAACAATTAAGGAGAACCATTCCTGGATCTTTCCAATAGAGAGCACTATCTAAAATGCAGAATTTTATAGACTTTAGTTTAGTGATCTACCTTTACTTCTCGACATTCCAGGAGGAGGAGAAAGATGTTGAAGAACATATACTATATCGGAATACCAAGGTGAGTTGAGAAACATCTTTGATACCTGAATAAGGGTGCCACCATCTTCGTCATATGGCATTGCTGCAATGAGATTTATGTCCAGAGCATGAATATTCGACTTAGCCATGAGTTTTTCCAAGCCTTGACCTTTGATCAGTTTCATGGGTTTAATCTCAAGATCATACCCTAACATTGCTGCTATCCACTTATCTCTTCTTCCTTATGGATCAGTTTGCATGAGGACATCTTTGACAACCGTGTTATGAACATATTCTATGTTATGTGAATGCAGAATGTAAACTCGAAAATCCTTCAATGCCTTTATAAGAGGAAAAGATTGTTTCTCAATGATGTTATAGCGCAGAGCAGCTCTGATAGTCCGATTGAAAAATGCAATGGGTTGTTCCACCTGATCCTTCTTTTGCATCAACACCACAGCCAAAGTGTGCTCAGATGTAATTGAAAATATAGTAAAGTCATGAGTATAATCAGGACTAATCAAAACAAGGGTTGTGGTCAAAGCAAGCTTTACAAAGTTGAAATATTTCATGGCATCTTCTATCCATTTCACAGTGTTGTCCTTCTTCAACATGTTAGTTAAATCACGCAAATGCTCAACCAAATTTGGTATAAATCTGCGTAATAAATTCATCTTACCATTAAAGGCTTGAATCTCCTTTTTGTTGCGCAGAAAGTCTATTTGCTAGATTGCCTCCACCCTAGAAGGATCAATGAGAATACCATCTTTGGAAATTATATGACCGAGGAGTTTACTTCCTCCATGTCAAAAATACTTTTCTTTGGATTTAAAGAAATCCCAAACTCCTTGAATTTTTGAAAAAAAATCCTCAGGTGGTGTAAATGCTTATCATCAGAACCAAAAAATACTGTCAAGTCATCTAAATAAACCACCAAGAAAACATCCTTCTCGTTAGCGAAAGATATATCGATGGCCCTCTGAAAAGTGGCCTTGACATTCTTTAGCCCAAATGGCATCTTGGCATATTGAAAAGTTCCCCATGGTGTTGTGAAGGAAGTTTTGTCTTGGTCTTTTTCATGGACCAAGATCTGATTGTAACCTGAGTAGCCATCTAGTAGTGACATCTGTGATGCTCCAACTACTGTTTGCAGAATATGGTCCATCTTAGGAAGAGGATAATTATCTTTCAGGGATACTTTATTTAGCTTCCAAAAATCAATACACAACCTTATCTCTTCAGTATTTTTTTGTATCGGAACCAAATTTGAAACCCAATCAAAGAATCTAATTGGAACAATGAGACCAGCTTTAAACAATCTATTTACCTCTTTCTCGATGGATGGCAGCATTTTTGGATTGATCCTCCTCAACTTTTGTCTAAAGGGTTTTTGATCCGGCTTGATAGGAATGGTATGCTAAATTATTTTCTTGTCATATACTTTCAAATCTAAGTAATCCCACGCAAAAACATCAGAAAATTCAGAAAGAAACTTAACATACTTAGCCTTTGATTCAGAAGATAATGTTTTTGATAACTGAACAAGTTTAGGTTGGTATGTTGTCACAAGGTTTACATCTTCAACTCCTTTGTCAGTAGGAACCAAGTTTGGTTTTCTTGCCACATCATCTTGATCAAACAACTCCTCTAAAGGTATAAGACCTCTAGGAATAACATTATCCTTCAGCTGTAAAACATCCATTTGATTTACCTCAATGTCTTGTTCATCAGAATCACAAACATCATCAATGAAGGCATTCTTAAACTTCCCTTCATTCTGCAAAAAGGAAGAAATTTCATTGTCATCCCAGAAAACTTGCCAATACTTCAGATTAGCAGGAACACTAGGCCTATGTTTGACATGAATTTCAAATTTATTGCTAGAATTCATTGGAATTTTTAGATTGCTCACTGTTGTAGCAAGTGAGTCAGAAATGATGTTTTGACTTCTTGGCTCTGCTGTCAATGTGTATTATGGAAACATGTTTAGGATATCCAGGACTGTGTTCCTATAAGCTCTAATCTGTGGATGTTTCACTTGATATTCTCCTTTGACTTGTTTAATCACTAGCTCTAAATCACCATAAATAGAATTCCTTTTCACACCCAGCTTCTTCAAACTATTTTGACCTATAATCAATAACTCGTACTCTGCTTCATTATTAGAGCAATCAAAAGCTAATTTATAGGAACACACTCTAACATTACTTGGGACTTTGTATGGCTGAAAAATAGGACTTCGAATCCAAATTCCAATACCTATACCATCTTTACCTGAAGCACCATTGAAGTCCATGCTCCAAAGGCCGTCTTCATCTTCGAAATGTTGGAATTCTGCTTTAGTTTCAATCTTACCTTTGCTAGTTGCTTCATTTTTTCTGCTCTTCACTGACTTTCTCTTCATGTGGAGGCTACTTAGAAGGAATTGGCATTTTTTCCTTATCTTTATTAAGAACTACTCTAAAAATTTCGGAAATTTCTGGTACATCAAATACTTCTATGAGCTGAATATCTACATCATTCAATCCACTATCAGAATACAAAACAAAAGACTCTAAGTCTATATGTACAACATTTATTGGATGATTTATAGGCTTCTCTTTACTAGTGATCATATACTTCATCTTCTTTTCCCAGTAGAACTTCCTCAATTGACCGAAACATGGATTGTAGCATAAGAGAAGTCCAGTTGTAAAGTGCTTTTGATTTTGGCTCCCCACGATCTAGACAACAACATACCAAATCGAGGTGGGATATCAGCTACTACTACGTCCATCAAGACATTCTTGGCTGGGATTTGATCTAAGGAAACCACCAAATCTTTGATGAGACCAATGCAGTGAACTCTACTGAAATCAAATGAGTACAAATCATGATATTTTCAGGTGATATCTAGGACCAACTTTTCCATGATGGCCTTGGGCATCAAATTGTGGGAATCTTTGGAATTAAGCATAGCATTATGAAGAATATACTCATGCGGTCTAAGACTCAAATTAAAGGGCGGGACTTTGCTATCTTCTAGCTGACCTTCTATAGATGGACCAAAAATAAGTTCAGGGTGATCATCCTCAACATTCACCATGTCGGACAAAGGGTCAATTTGCAGTATTCTAGACACATGGTGTTTGTAATGGCTATTCTTAACAAGCTCAGTCAAAGGAATGGACACTTTCAATTTAGCAATTTCACTTTCTAAATTAAAAGATGTGACTTTTTCTACCTCTTTGACACCGATGTCCCTCTTATATATTTGCTCCTTCATTGCACTATCCTTTTGCTGATTGTCTTTATCTTTTGTAGCTGTACTTGTTGATGACTGATTTACCTTGCTAGGATTCTGATCAACAAGTTCCTTTCCCTTTTTCTGATTGTTTGAGGGATCATTCTTAGATTGAACATCCTTCCTCTTCTGAATAGGATTAACTGGTACATCTATGCTCCTTAAAGGATATTGTCTCTATTGTGCGCTCAAATCATTCATGTAACCATGTTGATAATCATCAGATTCAGCCTCCAAAATAACATCATTTGCCAAGATGTAGTTCTCATCTTTTAGAGTGTCAAAACTTTCTACATACTCCTCATCTTCGGTCAGAAATATAGACATACCATCAGCAGTGAAGAAGTGATTTGTTTCAACGGATCTTCCTCGTCTTCTTCTTCCAATCCTTGAACATAATTATGTTGTAAGGGAGTTATGATATGTTGTTGTTGTGTTGGTTGTTCTGGTGCTTTTTTCTCTCTTTGCTTGATTCTGAATTGGGGTTGTTGCTGCCCTCTAAAGTTTGGGTTCTGGATCTGCGGTCGAGGTCTATCTGTGATGGACAACTAGTCAACCATCCTTTCCATTGTTCGAATCAATGTATCCATTTTTACATCTGAAGTAGAAGCTTCTTCTTTCACGGTCACTCTTTCTCTGATCTAATTCTTGCTCTTTTGGCTAGCAAGTTCGCTTCTATGCTCACAACATTCTTTTGCATGTCTTCTAGAGTTGTAGAATCACGTTCATGCAACAGATATGCCATATCAACATCAAATCGATTTTGAAACATAAGTAAAGCCAATCCCTCTAGCGATTTGATACTGGAAGGGATAACATTGTATACTGCATTAAATCTCACACAATAGTCTTGCACATTCTCGCCAACATTTCTTTTGATGTTCTCATATTCAGACAAAATCTGAAGGGGATTCTTCTTCACCTCCCATCGATCAAGAAACTACCTATGGAGAACGGGTAGAGTAGTGATAGAAGCTGCTAGTAGGGCTTTGAACCATTTCCAAATGTCTCCTCCAAAAATTTGTACAAACAACCTCATCATCACATCTTCGATTTCAACTTCATGGAGGTCGAATAAATCATTCATCTTGTCTAAGTGTTGTTGAGATGTAATGGTTTGGGTGCCATCGAAGAAAGGTATTTTGGTTTGATAATCAGGGGGCATGGCACTAGGATTTTGAGGAAAAACAAGGGGTGCATATCGGGCAACCATAACTAGAGGTGGGGGAGGTGGTGGATTCAAAACAGGGATTGGGATATTCGATATACTCAAAGGAGGATTAATGATAGCTTGAGTGGTGTGAACAATTTGTGAAGAAGAAGGCTAGGGGTGAGAAATAGTTTGAGTGGTAGTAGATGCAAAGGAGATATTTCGAAAATTCAAAGATGGCCTATGAGTCTTATTTTGCACCCAAGTGTTTAAGTTTGAAGAGAGGTTCTATAAATGATCGAGAGTGTGAATAAGATGTGACCTTGATTTGTTGTGTGGAAAGAAGTCTTCAATGGGGTTATGGAGAGATATAGAGGAATCAACAACTGTCTGATCAAGCCAACTTAAAGATTTACTGTGAAATAAATTATGCTCAAAATTAATATCAAACTCAATGTCTTGCAAAGTGTCTAACCTTCCCGGGAGGGAATTAACTCGAGGAATGAAATCCTCACTTGATTGTTCTCCAACTAAACTATATTTCTCTGTAGCTTTCTTATATTTTCGCCCAATTTTATGAGGATCACTGACAATAGTTGGAGGATTCGTATCTGGTGTACTTTTGGGAAGCCAGTATGTCTAATTTGGAAATTTTATATATTGATTTACAACTTTCCAATTCAGCCTATTAAATTCTAAAACTCATCATCCACAAGCTTAAGAATTCAAATGAAACATCTTACTGGGGTGGTTAACTTCTAATATTTCGTTTCCATAGTATGGTCACCACTATGTTATCACTTGGATTGAACCTCAGGCTAAAGGAAGGCAATGCCAGGGTAACCACAATCCACACTTAGCTAAGTAGCTAGCCCTACTAGTCCAGGTGAGGGCTCTCTCCATAAGGATCTCAGTTGAGATGACTGGATTAGGAAAATGATATTAGGCTAGGTATAGTAGCACAAGGTTTGATTTGATTTTTGAAGGGTTTTGCTGGATCGGGAGGAGCCAAATAGTCAGGGCAAGGAAATTAGGTCAAAATTGCAGGGGTTTGATGGGGCAAAGTAGGCACAAAGATCATCACTTTAGGGTTTGATGGGTGAGGTGGTTTCAAGGCAGGTGAGGAGCTAGAAAGAGCTTGTAAGCAACATGGATTCTTCCTAAACTGAAGAAAACATAGACTGTGAATATTTTCCCAAAACAGAGCATAAATATTATGGTTTTTGCCTGTCAACTTGAAACATCCACTTAAAGAGTATGAAATTATGAAATGGAGTCAAAAATACATTTTAACATATGAAAAAATAAGAAAAAATGAATTGAACATCATACCACATGGATCCCAAAGAAATAGCTGCAACTTTTCATTAATCTCCTGCTAAAACTGATACAAAATGATGTCTACTCAAAGCATAAGCATCCAGCTGAGTCCAACCCTTTATAATGAGAAAGAAGAAGAAGAAATAGACATTGATTCAACCTCCTCTCATCCTTAGGGATCGAATCCCTAGGATGAGGAACTAATCCATCAAAAACTGAACAAGAAACTGGAATCTAGGCAACCTAACAACTTGCCTCTAAAAGGGAGGAAACTGATTCATTTGTCCTCAAGATGACTTTTGATCTAATAAATCTACATTCTAGTAACTATTTTCCATCCTATTTACATACCTAGTTACCATTCACATCAATAAAAACATCATCCATGAGAGAAAACTCAAAATTACAGTCATGGCAAAATGAAGTGAAAATTCAGGATAAAATTACCCTGTGCGCAATGCTCAAGTTCTATGCACAACGATTTTTGTAGGGCCATTTTGGAGGCCTTTCCAGTGTCCACATTGAGCATAAAATATCTTGTTAAAAGTGTGCTTCAAGTCTAGTTTCTATAACATCTTGAATTGTTGCATTTGGAGTTCATTTGAGCCCTCAAAAACCGATTCTCCCAAGACTGATTCTGTGGCTCAAAAAGAAGGCATAAAGGTCAATTTTTGAGTGTTTTTGACCTTTTGGTTGACCAAATATACCCCAAAAGCTTAGTAAATGCACAAGGTGCATGTACTCATCAATGTGAATCCAAACATTCTGACCATTTCCTCATTGGATGCCCCTAGGAAAACCGCAGTGCCAGTGGTGCTGCGCATAGAGCACAAATTTCTGTGTCAAAAATTGCTAAATACTCCAAAAGGCAGAAATATTTCAAAACTTACTCAAAATTTGTGGAGAACACCACCATCAAGTGTCTTTGTTAGCCAAGGAAGCTTCAACAAGCAACCTAAGCCTATCACCCTCCTTTTTTCCTTTGAGTGCTTGTTTTAGCCTTGTCTTCATTTTCTTGACCCTTATGTTGCGAATCTTGTTCCAAGTCTTGTAATGGCGAGCCATCTGCCTGATGATTTGATTGTCCCTATTGGCCTTTTCTAGCAGCTTCTCCAAATGCAAATTGACCTTATCCAGCCAATTTTCTCTATCCTCCTCAATCTCCTTCTCAAGACTTTGTTTTGTAGTCAAGGTGGCTGGGGTTTCCTCTTCTTGCATTACCGACTTGTCTTTGTCACCTTGCTCTTCACTTTGAGAAGTTCCAGCTCCATGAGGACTTGTTTGTCACTTAGCTGCTTTTTCTCTTGCTCAAGGTATGAAATAACCTATTTAGCTCTCGCCAATTTGTCCATCAGTGCTTGCATCTGTGCATCTTTTTCCCTTATGGTTATATTTTCGTTTGTTGCCTCATATTGAGCCTCCAAGTCAATTATCTCAATGCCATGATGGATGTGTGGTTGTACTGGTTCATCATCTTCCATCAAATTGAATTCCCTTTCCTCGTCATCATTGAGGCTTTCCTCCAACATCTTTTCCTTCCCTTTATGTACCTACTGCACCTGTTGTACCTGTTGTGTTGATGAAGAAGGCAAAGCCCCTTCCACATTTTGTGGAGCAAGAATTTGCCTATGAGTTGATGAAGAAGGCAAGGCCCCTTCCACATCAAGTGGAGTAAACACTTCCCTATCTACTACAAACAACTTTGTAGCCCTTCTCTGACATGTGTTGTAGGCTTCTGGCTTCTCAACAACTCTAGTCTCTTTAGCCTTCTCATCTTTCTTTACTTTGGCACTGCTGGAAGGCCTTTCTACTTCTTGGGGCACTGGTGGAGGAATCTGAGGACCATTGAAGATTTCATTGGAAATGAATGTATCCTAGGAGATGTTGAGGAGGTTGAGATGATGTAGCACAATCATCTTAATCAAGGAGTAATGATATATACTACTCATTTGCTGGGGGTATGACTTATTCTGTACAATGTAAGCCATCTTCTCAATGTTCCTGAATAATAATATGGGATGTTCAACATTTTCACTCCTGTGAAGTGCATAAGAAGCCTAATATGATAGGTGTACAATCTAGAAAATCTGCCCTCACATGTAAAATACTTCATAATGATCCTCATCATAGGGGCATACTTGTCTTCAAGGAACCTGAAAGGAAAGGTCCTCTTCTTTTCATTCATGTACCTGGATTTGATGTATGGCTTATGGTATTGCTCATCCAAATCTTATGCCTTATACCATTTTTCCCCCATATTTGGAATCCTTGTAGCATCAGTAATGATGGAGGATGAAACTGTAAATGTCACCCCGGAAAGAGATACCTTGTTATCACAAAGATTGGCTACAAAAAGCCTGGTCAGCTTAGATTGATGTTGAACTCTTTCCACCAACTCACAAAACTCATAACACCCTAGATGCCTGAAACAAGAGGCAGTCATATGAGAATCTTGTAACTCTCTGATGTTTGATGGTTCCTCCCTGATGATTTTGCCTCCCTTATGTGGTTTTGTCTAATGCCGAGGTTCATCTCCCAAGATTTCACTGCCACTATTTTCCTCCTCCTCATAATCTCTATCCTCTTTGTCCATGTTTGTTGAATTTTGAAGCTCTGAAACCTTGTTTAGAAGATCTAGGTGGAAAAAAAGCAATTTGGATGATTGATAAGGTGGTTTTGGTGCTTGCTCGCCCTATGCGCAGCACCTTGTACAGGTGTGCAGTGCTCCGGCTCTTTGCATATCGTCGTGTAAAATTGCACTGGAAAACCAGCCATATGTGCAGCGCTCCTTCCCTATGCGCAACACTCCGTCCCCTATTCGCAATGCCTCCTCAATTTTCTCTGTGCATAGTGCCTCCTCTTTGTTTAGCCACCAATTGGCTTTGATTCCCTTCTCTCCTTCAACTCTCTTCTTTCTCTTTGTCAAATGAATATGATGAATTAGGAAAAGGAGTTTGAAATCTTATATAGAGGGTGATTTTGATTTTTCTTTAGGAAAAACCCACTTTCTAATGCTTTTTGGAACTTTTTCTTTCCTCCAAATCTTTGTTTAATACCTTTCTCTCTTTGTCTCTTTTCAGGTGGATGATGCTTAGATTGAATTGATTTCTTCAATGGCTTCATTATATTGTAGCAAGGAGTAATGATTGGGCAACTTATGGGAACACTTATTACATGAAATGACTTGAATTACATCAAAAAATATAAATCAACTAAAGTACTCTGTTTTCATCTCAAAAACATGTTTTTGAGATGAAAATTACATTAGTGAAATAAGATATTTGTACAATAACCATGACTTATTAGCAATCACTCTTTGTTTATTGGTCATCCTCATACCTCTGCTACCCTTTATTTACACTTGAAACTATGCTTTTGACCTTGGAAATGAACCCTAAGACCTAATGGAAAGATAACTTCCTTGACTATAAAAATAACATAACTGAAACCATAACTAAATGCAACAGGGAGACGGGTCAGCAAATGTACCACATGAGGGAAGATTTGATTTTCTAAGAAGACAACCATCAGTGGACCATTTTGACATGACCTAGTGGAATGATCCAAAAAATTCTGTATGAAACACCTAAAATGAAAATGCAAAGAGCATATTTGATCCCTGATGGAAGTATGCATATACTGACACTAAAATTGGCCTTATTGGGGATGGAAGCTCCTTGGAGGTGTCAAGAACACCATAGACCAAGTGCCTAACTGATTAGGCCAATACAGTCAAATAAATGAAAAACTGAAAACTTTTTTGAAATTTTTGAAAAATGACTCGATACAAACTGAAGACTGACTCACAACCGACTCTAAACTGACTCAAAAACCAACTAAACTCAACATAAAGCATTTAAAATTTATAGCCTTCACTTTGGGCCCCAAGCTCAAATGGCATTGTAATTCAAAACTTGCAAGGAAAGAAAACTAGTATATATAATGACAGTGAAGCAACTTTAGCAAGCTGCATCAGAAATAATAGTGTTTCAGGAGCCTACCATTCACTGGTCCTCCTGAGCATTCTTGACCATCCATTTCCTTTAATAAAAATGCATTCTATCCTTAATAGGCTAAGATTTTATAAGGTCCTTTCCACATATTGTCAAACTTACCATGTTTCCCTTTTTCTTCATTTCGTGCATCCCATCGCAGCACTACATGTTCCAGCTAAAACTTTTCTGCCTTGGTTTTGCAGTCATAAATTTTCTTTATCTTCTCTTGCAGCTAAAAAGTGTTTTGAGAAAAATCTTCTCTTGTTTGTTGAAGGTGAATCATTTGATTGATCCGGCACTGAATATCATCTTCTTCTCTACCATCTTCTTGCAATAATCTCATGACTGAGACTGCAAGGGATGTGGGAAACATTGTATCAGTACCATAAACCAATTCAAAAGGTAACATACCTATTGATTTCTTACTCCTCACTCTATCGGCCCATAAAGAATTGACAAACTTCCGATGCCAATTCTTTTTGTTTGCCTCCAACATCTTCTTAATAATGTTTACCAAGGATTTATTTGAAGACTCAACTAGTCCATTTCCCTGTAGGTAGTGTGTCGTGGAATGACCCAATGTGATGTTGTATTTGTTGCAAAATTCAACCATTCTCTTCGACTTAACTTCTGCTGCATTATCTATATTAATCTTGTGAGGGCAACCAAAATGAGACAAGATATTGGACTCTAAAAATTGAATAATTACCATGTCTATAGCTTGCCTTGTCAGAATGGCTTCGATCCATTTGGTGAAGTAATGGGTAGTTGTCAAAATCCATCTGTGATGTGTTGATGATGTAGGATGAATTTCTCCTCTGAAATCAAGCCCCCCTTGCTAGAAAGGTGCACTAACTACAATTGGCTTCAAAGGAAGAGGAATTAACTTCCTTTTTCCATGAAAAACTTGACATTCATGGAAACTCATGACTGTCTTATATAAATCTGAAAAACAAGGATAGTAGTTGTTTTCCAAAACAAGTGACACCCACAATATCCTCTATGAAAATCATTCATTACTTGTCGAGCTTCATTTTCGGCCAAAAAATTAAGGAGAACCCCTCCCGGATTTTTCCAAAAGAAAGCACTATCTAAAATGCAAAATTTTGCAGACTTTAGTTTTAGTGATATACCTTTACTTCTCGACATTCCAGGAGGAGGAGAAAGATGTCGAAGAACATATAATATATCAAAATACCAAGGTGAGTTGAGAAACATCTATGATACCTGAATGAGGGTGCCACCATCTTCATCATCTGACATTACTGCAATGAGATTTATGTCCAGAACACGAAGATTCGACTCAACCATGAGTTTTTCCAAGACTTGACCTTTGATCAGTTTCATGGGTTTAATCTCAAGATCATACTCTAACATTGCTACTATCCACTTACCTCTTTTTCCTTCCTGATCAGTTTGCATGAGGACATCTTTGACAGCCGCGTTATGAACATATGCTATGGTATGTGATTGCAAAATGTAAACTTGAAAATCCTTCAATGCCTTTATAAGAGCCAAAGCTTGTTTCTTAATGATGTTATAACGCAAAGAAACATATCTAATATTTCAATTGAAAAATGCAATGGGTTGTTCCACCTGATCCTTCTTTTGCATCAACACCGTAACCAAAGTGTGCTAAGATGCAAATGAAAATATAATAAAGTCATGAGTATAATCGGAACTAATCAAAACAAGGGCTGTGGTCAAAGCAAGCTTTACCAAGTTGAAAGAATTCATGGCATCTTCTGTCCATTTCACAGTGTCCTTCTTCAACATATTAGTTAACTCATGCAAATGCCCAGCCAAATTTGGTATAAATATGCGTAAGAAATTCATCTTACCATTAAAGGCTTGAATCTTCTTTTTGTTGCATGGAAAGTCTATTTGTTGGATTTCCTCCACCCTAGAAGGTTCAATGTGAATACCATCTTTGGAAATTATATGACTGAGGAGTTTACCTTCCTCCTGTTAGTGTCAGTCTTTCCAGCCTTCCTCCAGTGATCAAATATGCTCTTACAAAGTGGTTTCAGAGTGTTAAGGTCAAATTTTGTCATTTCAAAGTGTTTACAAGCAAAATTTGGTCACTAGGCATTAGGTCTAGGGTTTGCTTTAACTCCTAAAATTGCCCAAATGCCAATCTATGTCACTATTTAGTTGATTCTATCATCATTCATAGGGTTTTCATTATCATGTCAGTGTCTAATGAGCCATTT
The DNA here is from genome assembly GCA_000404065.3 of Pinus taeda. NCBI lineage: Eukaryota > Viridiplantae > Streptophyta > Pinopsida > Pinales > Pinaceae > Pinus > Pinus taeda. The sequence goes on along the minus strand of APFE030840494.1, from coordinate 16,085 downwards.
TACATCTTGTTCATGCTTCAGTTGTGCCTTGGCAAGTTCATTTCCCTCTCCTAGGGTTTTGAAGCCAATTTCTCTTGGACGGTCAAATCATCAGCAAAACTTGTATCCAGATGTTCATACACCTTCCCCTATCCTTAAAGTACCTTATCAAACACTTCCCATCCCTTAGATCTGCCAAATTCCTCATTTTTCCACAAACCCTAGTTTCTAGCTACAACGTGGCAATTTTCTAGGTTGGGCCTGTGGTTTTCTCTTTTGGACCCCTTCCCCTCACTTGATCTCCACGATTCCACTTTCCCCTACTTCCTAACATCCATCCCTACTTCCAAAAATTTCCCAAAGAACTTAGAATCTCCCTATCCCCTTCATTTCGCTCCATTTCGACAAAATTCCTTGTTTCACACATCGGGACAAGTCACACTCAAATGATGTTCCAGAGAAATAAAAGATGAATTTAGGAAAAATGAGAGAGGTTTTTGTCCAAAACATGCCAGAGAAGAAAAACCTCCACTTTTTGCACATGTGTCATGGTTTGAGAGAAATGTCAAAGAATACCGTTCCCTCAGGAGAATCAAGGGCACCTCTGAAGTGACCTTGGGAAAATCAAGTTTTCTCCTAGTGTGGTTGGCCAAATAATTTTCTTTATGGGTAAAATGATAACGAGACACAAAGAGATTTCTAATGAGCTATCATGAGCTCAATTTGGGGTTGAGGAAGGCATTCAAAAGTTGACTGCAACAACACTCTTCCTTGAGGCAACCTCATTTGGCACTTTTTGACTAGTCTTGGGAGATTTAAATTTTGATAGGGAAAATGAAATCCAAATTGACAAATTCCAGTTGGGTTGGAAGGTAGACTCAAATACATTTCCAACGCTTTATCCTTCATTACGACACTGGGAAGGCCTTCAAAATCCTCCTGCAAAAGGGCGCGACCCGATAGAGGCACACGACCCGTCAGGGCACCTCCAGCAGTGTAAAAATTACACAGGCGCGACCCGTCAGAGGCGAGCGACCTGTTGGGAATTCCTCCGCCAAATTTTTCCAGTGAGCTTCCAAACAACCCCGGATTACTCCAAGGTTGCAATTAGGCCTCTCCTCATGAAAATACATTGTTTGCCAAAGTGTGAAAAGCATGTGAATGTGGTTTAAAGCCAATCATTTTGAACTAATGAATCCAATGCATATTTGCTCAAAAATGTCAAAGTGTTGGTTGAACTAGGGTTTGTCTTGTTGTTTTCAAGGTTATCCTTTATACCCCCACTTTTTCCCTACATCCTATTTCCACCTCCCTCATCATTTTATTCATTCTCCCTACCAAAAAAATATCAAAAGCCCTAAACCCTACCCCTATCCCTAAAAATCAAGAATCTAAACCTAAACCCTACCTCTCATAAAACCTTTGCAAATTATAAATATGTGATGGGGTATATATCACGATTCCTTCCCTTAACTCCCTATTTCATATGTTTTTCCCAATTTCCTTTCAAAGTCTCCCTTCCCTAACATTTCCCTTGTGCTATTTGTCCCCTTGAAACAACATTCAAACAGTCAAAACAGCAAGGTATCCCATGGGATGATTTTATCTCTTGAGAGGCTGTTGGCTAAGGCCAACCAAGATAAGAAATTGCTGAGAAAGATGAAGAACCATTATTGGGCGAGAATGCACGTGTGCAAGACAAAAATGAAGATGTTCCAAAGGTGGTTTGCCAAGGCACAAAAAAGGAGAAAGAGGCTTGATCCCCTCCATATCTTGGCTGAGGCTTAACTCAAGGACCAAGGCACTAAATAGCCTAGCCACAGCACAAATCCCAAGAAATTTTGAGCATTTTGGGTAAATTTTGGTTTTTTCAGGCAATTTACCGGTTTTCTCCATTAACGGGTCTCACCCCCCGTGAGATCCTTCATCCCGGCAACTCCATTTTGCAAAAACTTAGCATTTCCAGATTTTTCATGGAAATTTACACTTGCTCAGCCATTACTAAGAAATTTCACCAAGTTTTGGGCCTCCAGAAAGTCAAAAAACAATCAAAAAATGACTTTCTGCCACATTTTTGACACACAGAAAGCAGTCTTGGGAGATTGCAATTTTGGAGGGGCAAATGACCACCAAATTCAGACATTCCACTTGGGTTGGAAAGTAGACATCCAGAAATTTCCAACAAGCCCACTTTTTCCTCATTTGGACACCTGTAAGTACCTCAAAATTAGCTCCAAAGTAGCGCGACCCGTTTAGAAAGAGGGCGCGACCCGTTGGGCAGTTTTCACAGGAATTCATCTACAGCTCAGGAATTCGCCCAGCTTTGACCAGTTTTGACTTGGGATTGGATTTTTCACCCTCTTTGATGTAATTAATGTATTTCATGTTGACATGACACTTATTTACCTATTCTAGAAGATTCATTCATGAAATAGCAAACATTTAATGAATGCATTGGTTTCCTAGCTTATGGAGGCAAGTTGTTTTGACTGCCTAGATTTTAGTGCTAAGTTTAGAAGTGGTTGAAACAGCTCCTAGGATAGTGAGCTCGACCCCTAGAGGCAAGGAAAGGTGTTAGCTTGCCTATATTATATATTTTCTTAGTCATTTTCAGGGGTTGGAAGGTTGGACTCTTGAGGGAGAAGCTATCATTATATTATTTCACTGTATCTCTGCAATTTTTGGCTAAGGAAGACCAGGGTTTTGCAGTCCTTTTTGGGATTCTTGTGGTTACATGTATTGATGGTGTGTTTCTCTATGTACCTGTAAGTGTGTTATGTGAATCATTTCCTTTCTTTTCCTTCCGCACATTAAGCAAACGAAGTGTTAAAGTAAGAATTCATGACTGTCATGCTCTGCTTTTAAGTTTGTTTAATTTCAATGTTTTCTACAGTTTAAGGAGAATTCAAAGTTATTGTTTGCTCTCCTTAACTCCTCACCTGTCATTCCTAATCATCCACCTCAATCAAAGGCATCAATACTGTCTCCTACCTCGCCCCAAAGAACCCCCTGCAGAAACTGTGTCCAATCCCCGCACCCAAAATTGCCATCCCCTCAATTTGCCACCAAAACCCTAAAAACCCCAAATCAACCCTTTTGATCAGTTTACTAGCCTAAAATCAGTGTTACCCTATTGGTCATCTCATCCATTGAAGATTTTACTAAGATTGACCGGAGAGAGCCTTCTCCTGCCCCGTAGGGCTAGCTACGAGGCTAAATGGTTTGATGTTGCCTTGAGGTTTGCCTTTTTTATCCTGAGGTGAAATTTCAAGCGCTAACAGATTCCGAGATGGAAATTGGGTTTTTTAGTAAAGTTGGTGAAAACAAAGGGTCCTGAGAGTCTTTAATTTTAAGTTCCGCAGCTGAATTACACTGAATTTTGGGGTTGTGAACGTAATCATAGAGGAAATTAAATATTTACAAGGTTTTTGGAAGGAAACTGGTAAATCCTTGTTTATGAAGTGATTGGAAATGGAGTACTGGTTCACTGGGTGCAAATGGTGGTCTGGAGTGGCGTCGGACTGCAATTTTCGGGGTAGTTGATGGTTGGAGTACAAGCTGGTCAAATTCACGTTCTAGTTGCATGCATGAGTTTTTAGAATAAGGATGGAAAATAAATTAACTTTGTTTTTTATGCAAAGTAAAAGTTTTTGGCAGGTTTCGTGATATGGACAGGTGGTGTCAGCAGGGAGGCGACTTGATGTTTTGTTGTTAGTGGGAGGCGGTAAGCAGGTTTCTTCACACCGCTTTTGGAGGGTGAGTGATATTTGGGGGGAGCAGTTCAATTCCATACATATTTTGACACGTAGCATTGGCACTATTTGTGAAACCACTCACATCGCGCGCTAAAGGTCGACCAAAAGGCCCATGCGATATGAGCGAAGGCCATCGAATCTAAAGGATCCGATTGGACGGTGGTCGGGGTAATGACGTGACTGATGGATAATAGGGGCAAGCCCGATATTAATTAAAGGAGTTAATCATATCGAGGGAGATTTGATTAGTTGGGAGAGTTATTAATTAGTCTAGATGACTAAATTAATCCTCATTAAATGGTGGCGAGTTCGGGTTCTTAATCAACTACAAATTAGTTAATTAATCCCATATATTATTTGTTTTACGGTTATACTTAACCAACGAGGCTGGATATGTAATAATTTGGGGTTTTGCATAATATAATAATACAGGTGTGGGTAATTTTATTTTATTTGGGAATTATATAATAAAAAATTAATGGTTAATATGTCCAAATGAATGGGAAAGCGCTAAGTCCAATGTTTTTGAAAGCTTTTCATCATACACATTTAAAACTTAGGCTAAGTGAAAGAGAGGGTTTTTATATAGAGAATGTGTTAATTTCCCTAAGTAAAATAGGATTTTACTTAGGAAAAGCTTTATCAAGGGAATGAATGAGTTTGTGGACGGATAAATGTTGATGGAGAGATTAAGTACTTTAGGCATTTCCAATTATTGGGCTGAGGGTCCAGTCCCTCCAAAAGTCAGAGAAATGCTCTAACCCCCTCTAACTATAACAATTACTTTTAGCACTTAAGGAATTAGTGAAAAATTTAGGGAAAATGAATGGGGAGGTTAATTATTGTGACTTTGAAGGTTGATGTGCCTTCCATGTGATACATGCCTTTTCCTAGTGATGAAAGTAAAACATTTAAGCATTTAAACTTAACATTCACCACACATTTATTCTGCAACCATCATCTACTTACCCTACCTACTTTATCCTAGCATTTTCACTTCTTTATTAGGGTGCACTTAGACTGGCAAACCCTTTACACACTTTCTTTTCTTTTACATAGTGATATCTATCTAAATCTACACTTATTACATCCAAGGGCTCAGATTAAATTGTTGAGCTCCTTTTATTCACTCTACCTGTCTACTTATCTACCAAGATTAAACTGTTTGGTTACATATTTATTCTCTACATCTAAAACATGAAATTGAAAACATGGAATAACCAAGATTAAGCTATTTGGTTACCATGGATTGTTGCATAGGTAACAAGTTGCACACAATCATTATTGTACAAAATAAAATAGTAGTGGCATTTTGTCTTGCACACTTTCATGGTCTTTTGTTTTTTTGGGGGTTCATTTTCTTTCCTTTTTTGACCTTTTCTTTATTCTTTTTACCCTTTTATTCTTTTTATAGGGTATACCATTTTCACATTTTTTTTATTTTTTTATTTTTTTATTTTTTACAAATATGGAAAACCTTTGCAACAAGTAAAGGTATGAACATATTTCAAAGCTAAACCAAGTCAATCATGATATATGACACCTATTGGTATAGAGGCATAACATTGGCTCCACTTGGGGATGGTTTTTCCTAGTGGAAAGTCAAGAACAATAGATCAGTGGCCTCTGAATGACTTTGACTGTGCTATGAAATCTTCTTTTCCTTGCTACTTTATTTGTATGTACAACAGTAATGATTCTGAAGCTTAGGGCCTTCTCTTCAGGCTTCAACTCCACAATCTTACCATCCAATCAACACTGGACATTACAAAGGATCTATTATGTACAGTTAGAAATCTAATCAGAGTTAAAAATTGGGATCAAAGTAATGTTTCAACATCCAACCTTTAACTAGTCCTCTTTCAAGTTCTGCACCATCTAACCCTTTAAGAAAATATGCATTGTTTCCTCTGAAAGCATATATTATATATGGTCCTTTCCACAGGAAGTCAAACTTCCCATGTTTTCCTTTGTACTCTCTTATTGAATCCCATCTTAACACTTTGTCTTCCAAGGTAGAAATATTTTGCCTTGGTCCTTCTGTCAAAGATTTTCTTGAATTTTTCTTGTAGTACTTGAGATCTCTGATACACCTCCTCCGTTGTCTATTGTAAATTGATGGTCCGGTTTATCCTTCTTTGTATATCATTAGGTTCCACTTGAGCTTCTTGAAGTAGTTTCATGACAGGAACCTATAAATATGATGGAAAAATTTCCTCCATACCATAAACAAGTTCATAGGTACTGGTTCCAATGGATTTCTTGGTTGTAAGCCTATCTACCCACAAAGCATTGATCAACTTTTTATTCCAGGTTTTCTTATTTTCCTCCAACAGATTTTTGATGATATTAATTAGACTCTTGTTGGAAGATTCTGCAAGTCCATTCCCTTGGGGGTAGTCGGCTGTGGAATGACCCAGTGTAATGTGATACTTGTTACAGAAATTAATCATTTTCTTCGACTTAAAGGTTACATCATTATCAGTAATGATTTTAGTGGGACAACCAAATCTAGACAAAATATTGGCCTCTAGAAATCCTATAATGACAGTGTTTGTGGCTTGTCTAGATGGAATGGCTTCTATCCGTTTAGTAAAGTAATCAGTTGTAGTGAGTATCCATTTGTGTTGACTAGAAGAGGGTGGATGAATTTCTCCAATGAAGTCAAGACCCTACTGTTGAAAAGGCTTCTCGGTGGAAATAGGTTTCAAGGGTAAAGGTAACAATTTTATTTTGCCTTCAAAGATTTGGCATTTATGGCAAGAAGTTACAAATTTCTTCACATCTACAAACAAGGTTGGCTAATAGAATCCAACCCTTATGATTTTATCAGCATTTGACTTCCAATATATATGTCCACCACAGTCCCCTGCATGAAATTCTTGTAGAGCCTTATTAGCTTCATATTTTAACAAACAATTTAACAAAATTCCTTCATGATTTTTCCAAAAAAGAGTATTATCTAAAATGCAAAATTTTGAAGCTTTCATTTTCAAAAACCTATTTTTGGTTCTGGATAACCCTGGAGGAGCCTGCAGGTTTTGTAACACATAAATTATATCATCATACCAAGGTGAATCTGTGAAGGCCTGGCTAATCTGTGGAGTCGCCATCTCCTACTTGTTATCCAGCTCTGTAATGAGATTAATGTCTAGGGCTTGGCAATTAGTTTCTACCATGAGTTTAGCCAATCCCTGACCTTTAATTAGCTTAGTGGGTTTTATCTCTAAATCATATTTCTAAGATATTAGCTATCCACTTTCCTCTTTTGCTATCAATTCCATCCTGAATCAGGATGTCTTTGACTATTCTATTAGGAACATAATCTATTATATGAGAATATAAAATATAGACCCTGAAATCTTTAACAGCTTTTACCAATGCAAAAGCGTGTTTCTCCATTATTTTGTATTTTAACGATGCATCTCTAAGAGCATTACTAAAAAATGCTATGGGTTTTTCACATCCTTGACCATATTTTTGTAGTAAAACTACAGCTATGGTGTGTTCTGATGCAAAAGAAAAAATGATGAAGTCTCTATCAAACTGTGGGCTTGTGAGGACTAGTGTTCTCGTTAAGGCTATTTTAATTTCTTCAAATGATTGTTTAGCCTCAATTGTCCAATTAATGGTTCAATCCTTATTTAAAATGTCATTTAATGATTTAATCAGTTCAGCTAAGTTAGAAATAAACCTCCTTAAAAAATTAATCTTTCCTAAAAATTCCTACAACTCTTTAATGTTTCTAGGATAGGGAATTTGTAAAATAGCTTCAATCCTGGAAGGGAAAATTCGAATGCCATCCTTGGAAATGATGTGAGCTAACAGCTTCCGTTCCTCCATACCGAACAAGGACTTCTTTGGGTTCAAGGAAATGCCATACTTTCTACACTTTAAAAATACTTTTCCGAGATGCTCCAAGTGTTGTTGATCTGATTCAGAAAAAACAGTGAGATCATAAAGATATATAACAAGAAAATCGTGAATTTCTTTGGCAAAGGCCATGTTCATTGCTTTTTGGAAGGTTTCTCCTGCATTTTTTAGTCCAGATGAAATTTTAATGTACATAAAAGCACCCCATGGTGTTGTAAATGCAGTTTTCTCTTGGTCATCAGGATGATCCAAGATTTGGTTATAACCTAAAAACCCATCTAAGAGTGAAATTCTAGAAGAACCCACTACCCTTTGCAAAATATGATCCATTTTGGGCAAAGGATAGTTATCTTTAACAGAGACCTTATTTACATTTCTCAGGTCAACACATAACCTTATTTCCCCTGTTTTCTTCCTAGTAGGTACCAGCTTAGACACCCATTCTGAAAATCTAATATGGGAAATAATCCCCGTTTCATACATGCATTGGATTTATTTTTTCAATTGATGGTAATAACACAGGGTGAATTCTTATGTGTTTTTGTTTAAAGGGCTTCTGATTTCATTTTAAAGGGATGGTATGCTGAATGATAAAGGTGTCATAGGACTTCAAATCTTCGTAACTCCAGGCAAAGACATCTTGGAATTCCCTCATAAGTTCAACATACTTTAGCTTTTGATCAGGAGGTAAAGATTTTGACAATTTTATCAATTTGGGATTATCCTGTGTCCCTAAATTATACTCTTCAATGTCTGATTTTAAAGGCTCCATCTTAAGTCTCTTTGGAATGTCATTAGAGTCAAACAAATCTTCTAGAGGAGTCAATCCTTTGGGTAAATGATTGTCCTTTAGGTTGATAACTTCTATTTCTTCTTCAATTATTTCATCTAAGTCCATTTGTTCCAAGTTTTGAATTTCTTCTTGTGTGAATTTGGTAGAATGAAGCATATTATTGAATCCTCTTCTGAAATGTTAATTTCTACCTCATTTATTTGATTAGAACTAGTAACTGTATCAACATCTATGTTAATGTTAGAAAACTCTTCATCTAAAGTTAAAAAATTATTGATCTGCTTATCACTATCAAAAACCTACCAGTTCTTAATATTATTAGGGATGGCTGGTATGTGCCTAATCTCAGTTGTATATTGATGATTAGGTTGAAAAGGTAATTTGCAAGTACTGGCAAACATGGCCAGACTGTGGGCTTACATGTTGTGTTTTTTAGGAATAGTAGCAAGTTGGGTTTCTAAAAAAGTGTTGATAATTTCTATTATTGTTCCTCTATAATATCATAGTCTAGAATCCGTGGTTGAGTAAGTCCCTTTAATCTATTTAATTATTAATTTTGAATCTCCCATGATGGACACCCTGATATCTCCTAATCTTTTAACAAGTTTAGGACCTAACAAAAGAGATTTATATTCTGTCATATTGTCGATGCATCTAAAATTTAATCTGTAGGCATGGCCTTCAACATGATCATTTTCTAAATTGTACACCCAAACTCCTACTCCTGCTCCTAGTTTATTCACTGAGCCATCAAACTCTAAATGCCAGAGGATTTCATGTTCATAATTTGTGTCTGGGGTAATATAAACTTGTTTAACCATGGAATTTGGGTTTTCATTGACATCTGATTTTTCTTTGTTATTTGATATTTCCTGAATATGAACAATTGATTCTTCTTTTCCATTTTCTTTTGGTTCTGCTGTTAAAACATCTAAAAAATTGAAAGATTTTCTTCTGCATTGTAAAGAATAAAAGAATCCACATTAGAGTGTACTGAGTAGATGGGGAAATTTTGGGGTCTTTCCTGACTACTTACTACATATTTCATCAATGTTTCTCTGAATAGTTTCTTGGGTTGTCTGAAAACTAATATAGTGGCATATGACATATCCAGTTGAAGAGACCCTTGGAGCTTAGCACCCCAGGATCTGGACAATAACGTGCCATATTTGGGTGCTATATCTGCTACCACTATGTCCATTAAAATCATTTTTTCAGGGTATTTAACCAACGAAACACACAAGTCTTTTATCAATCCTAAACATCTCACTTGACTGGAGTCAAAAGAAAACAAATCTTTGTATGGTCTAGTGATGTCTAGGTCTAGCTTTTCCATGATAGACTTGGGCATGAGATTATGAGATGCACCAGAGTCAAACATGGCATTGTGAATAATCTTATCATGTATGTTTAAGCTAACATAGAAGGGAGGAATTCCTCCTTCCAATGGTTTCCCATTCACTTCTGGGCCAAAAACTAACTTGGATTGATCATCATAAAGATTAATTGAGTCTTTCGTTTCAGTAATTTTCAGTGATATATTGATTTGAGTTCGGTAAGCATCATGTTTAGCTAATTTAGATAATGGAATAGAAATTTTCAACTTGCCAACTTCTACTTCCAGATTAAAGGGTTTTTCTATTTGGGCTTTTGGGTTTCGAGCAGCAGTATTTTCTCTGTTTTTTGTGTTTTCTATGTCTTTCTCTTTTCAGGATTAGGATCATGATTTGTTGATTCTCCTAGGTCAACCTTTGGAGGTTATTCTACAGTTTCCTTGAAAGGAAGGGAAGTGGTAGGTTGTTCATTGTTTGGTTGATTATCAGAGATAGCTTCAATTATGGGGTTAGAAGGATTAGTGTTTGGTCTATAAAAAATTTGCAAAGTTTTGGTTACTATCTTACCTGTTTTGGGCTGATTTGAGACCATTTTCTTGTTTGTTTCAAGGACATCAATTCTCCTTCTTCTTAGATTGTATTGCTTGTGCACCTCAAATATGATTGAGTCATATCCCTGCCTAAAGTCGAATGGTTCTCCTGATTGAGTTTGGAACTGTTTAAGTATATGGGCCTCTTGGTCATCTTGGGATAAGAAAACTTCTCCTTCATCATCAAGCCCCATCAAATTGATTTGAGTATCTTCCTCTGGGCCTTCAGAGTGAGAAGCTTTTGCATAGTTCTCCTTAAAAGGGGGTCTAATGTTTTGGTCAGGACCATTCCATCTAGTTTTCTGATTTTGATTTTTTCTGAAATTAGGATTTCTCCTTGCATTAGCTTGCTGGTTATCCCAAGGAGATTTCCTTTCAATTATCTCCACTCTTTCTCCTAGTCTATCCATTCCTTTAATTATGGCATCTAACTTTTGTTCAAAGGGTGAGCTTTCTTCTTTTAATGGTATCCTCCTTTCACTCCTAGCCTTGGATCTTTTAGATAGCAGGTTGGCTTCAACACTGACTGCTATGCTTTGCATATCTTCTAAAGTAGGGGGGTTTCGTTCTCTCAGCTGGAAAGTCGTATCAGAGTCAAATCCATTTGGAAATTTGATTAAGACTAAACCAGGTGCGGGCCTAAGATCTAGTGGAATGGCACTATACACACTGTTGAATCTAGTGCAATAGTCCTGGACAGTTTCATGGGGTCCTCTTCTTAGGTTTTCGTATTCAGATAAAATATGAAGGGGGTCTTTCCTTTTCTCCCATCTGTTCAAGAATTGTTGATAGAGAGTTCTTATGTTGTCTATACTATTGGGTGTTAAGGCTCTGAACCAAGTTCTAACTTCCCCAGATAAACTTTGAACAAATATTCTCATTTGCACATCAATAGTATCTATTTCATATATTTCAAAATAACAAATCATCTTCTTGGTGTGTTGTTGGGCTATATATGTTCTAGTGCCATCAAAAGTAATAATCTTACTTTGGTAGTCTAGGGTGTTTAGTCAATTTATTGTTATCTAAATTGCTAGTATTAATTGTCAACCCGGGGCTCGTAAGCTGATGAAGTGAGGGTGTACTATATGTACTTAAGTAACTTTCTTAGAGCTTTTTGTTGTTTAGGGGGGTTGTTTATGATTAACTTATCTTCCTAAAATGGAATGATGATTATAGACAAATGAGTGCAAGTGTGTGAAAGTGATTTCTATATGAGTGAAAGTGTGTGTGATGGTGATTTCTAATTGTTTGCTGAACTTGTAAGGAAAAGACTTGAAAAGAATGAATAAATCAAAATGACTTGAAGGTAAATTGCTTGAAAGTAAATGACCACAATCTAATGGCATTAGTCTCTATCCATACTGCTGCAAATAAAAGAAATAAGAAAATCACTTCAAGGATTGATGTTAATGATAATCTCCTTCTAACTCTCTGTTTCTACTGCGTATTTGCATAAAACACGATTAGAAGGGAGCTGAAAACAAATCCAAGAATTGATAAAAACTCTAACCTACTTTAATTGACAAATTGTAACACTACTAGACCTTTTCCAACATACTGCTCCTACATGTGTGATTGTGTGTAAGCAAGTGGAAAAAAATGTTAGTATCACAAGCCAAATCTACTCAAATACAAGCTGCAATTAATCAATATTCTGTTCTCTTGAAGGATAAGCTATTTATGATAAAGAGAGCATAAACTAGTTAGCATCCAACTTGTAAAACTATGCTAAAGCTAATCTAGAAAAACAGAGTAAAGAGGGCAGCATAATGAATAAGACAACTGCAACTACCATTAGACATTAAAGAAAATACACACACAAATCCCGGGCTAAAAGAAATCTGCAAGGAAATAACACTGATCAGCTTGAAAGAAAGGAAAACAAATAAAGGAAA
>APFE030840493.1:0-10394 GCA_000404065.3 Pinus taeda | reverse complement strand
GTATACATGCTCATAGCTATTTCTGAAGAAAACATCGAGAAATGCAGAAATTGAACTTAAGGTGTAATGAAACAAATCTTAAGCAATTCTTTTTTCCTGCAATTTAGAAGGCAGAACGGTGGTAACAAACATAAAAGTAAACAGAGGAGAGAAACACTTATTGAATCATGTAGAAGCACAGAAATTCCGTAATCATTCCTTGGCCAAGAGAAAACATCAAGTAGTTTCGCAGTCCACACTTTCAGCAATCTTTGATTATGGAAATTATAACAGTTACAGTGCGAGTCTCTGCTCGGAGAAATTGCTGGAAAGGAGACTAACCAACTACTACCAACCAACCAACCCCCCACAACATTGTTCAGGGTGGTATTTATAAGCAAAATATCAGAAAGACCTTCATTACAACTGACCTAAACAGGTATGCTAGAAAACTCTTCAAAAATCTAAGTGTTGCTGGAATTAAATGCAAGTAAACCTTTTTGGCTGCGCTAGAGGCAGCTGGATCAGAAAAGGTGACAATGTGGCCCTTGGGGGCTACATGCGGTGCTGCTGGAATGATTGTGCTTTGGGGATTGTAGTTCTGCTCTGGTGTGAGTTAAATGAGCAATAATTATGATTTGAGGGCTTCAAGTGGCTTCGCCCTCTTTCTTTGAATCTGCTGGAAGGTATTAAATGTTCTCCTGCTTCGGGCCACCGCTCAAGATTTTTACTGATACTCTTTGCCGATACATTGATGGCTTCCGCCGTCGACTGTTACTCTTTGACACGCTTGATGCCTGATGATTTGATCGGATACACTATGAACTCTGTCACTGATCTACTGTTGTCTTTAAACCGGATCACTTTAGCACGATCGGGCGATTTTCGGGCTTTTTCGGCGCGCAACGGGCTAAGAAATCAAACGATTCCCCAAAGATTCGCTGAAACAGCCTATTTCCCGTAGCGATGCGCGATTCGCGCTAATCGCGCATTCAAAAACTGCCTCTGTTTCTTGTTCTGGAGCTCTGAAGTGCGGTTTTTCTTCTTGCGCGAAGTTTCGGCTTTCTGGCTGCTGACATCAGCATGACGTCAGCTGTGGTGGGTCCCTGGTACAGAATGACATGGTGAGGTGCTGGCACTGAAGGTAATGCGATGAACTAGCTCTGATGCGATCGCGATATCGCATCGGCAGGGAACGGAGGGTGCTTGGGTTGGACATTTGGCGCTTGCGACCGCCGATCACCGATATCGCGATATCGCGTCGGGTGGTAACGGATGGGTCATAACTTGCGTGGAGAGGAAACTGCGATCTTGCGATGCAATCTGGCTTTTAAGGGTCTGCGGAGTGTTAAGGAAGTTGGCAAGGGGTTTGTTTTGGGCGAAAAAGTAAGTAAGTGGGTGTGAAGGGCATTTGAGGTTTCGGAAGGAGTTCGATTACCTCAGAGGGATTTTATACTCTGGAAGGAGTCCATTGTATCTGGAAGATGGCTTGAAGGTTGAGGGTTCTTGCTAAGTTTCAGGTAAACTGAGCAATTCCCGGGGAGTACTTATGGTTATTTTTCAACCAAGGGGAGGGATATTTATATAGGGGATGATTTACATAATATTAGTAGGGGGATGGGAAAATATAGGGAGCTAAATAATAATGTTAGTGGTTAATGTGGAGGTGGTAAGAAAGAGCTAAGTTCATGAGACCTTAGGCTGTTACAAGGGGGTAGAACCATTCTTTAGAGAAAGTATGGAACAAATTTGAGTAAAGTAGATCCTTGCTCAAGATAGTGTTGCGAAATGATGGAACTTAAGAGGTGTCAAGCAGATCTTGACCTCCTTTGGGGAAGTTAGTTAATGATTGGGGAAAGCAGAGAAGGGGAGTTAGTTATACCTCTTTTGAGCTTCTCGCATAGGACTGCCTGCTGATTGTGTCCTGAGTGAGATGACACCTGAAAATCTGGAACTGATCAGCAATTAGGATTCATCAACCTCATAACTACCTACCCAGCCTACTTACGTAGCATTTTTTCTTCTTTTGATTTGGGTGCACTTGGACTTGCAAACCCATCATTCATTTTTCTTTTGATTCTTTCCTATCTACATACTACCCTTATTTCTTCCAAGGGCCCAGATTAAGTTGTTGGGCTCCTCTGCTTCTCTACCTATCTAAGAACCTGCCAAGATTAAGGTGTTTGGACAGATTTACATTCTCTATATTCTAAAACAGGAAATTCAAACCTAGGGAGACCAAGATTAAGCTGTTTGGACCTCCTTTTAACTGAAAATTGGCGATACTGGGATAAATTTACAAAATTTGGAAGGCAATTGAATGAACTTGGAGTAGCCTTCTTCGCTTGGAGACTGTTAAGCAAATATGGAGCATTGCGGCATGAAAAGTACGAAATATTTGGCCTGTAAAATGTCAATCATGAAATATGAATAACTTGCTGCAGCAGGAAGCTAACAGGTAGAAAAAAGCAAACACCCAAAGGGTAGCGATAAAGGCCAGTCAGAGCACACTCCAAGACACTCAAGCAGTCTAATAAAGGTACTTAGGACAAAACCACAGCTCAAAATGTTGACAACCAAGCAAACTTAAAAATTTTATAGGCCTGGCGTGACTGCCAGGCTGCAACAAGCGCCTTTCAGGTATTGGCGCGGGTTGTAAGTGTGCAACATGTGCCAAGTGGCGCGGCTGTCATGCTATAAACTAGCGCCAGCCGAGTTTGCTATGGAAAAATAAAAACAAAAGAGCCAAGGCCAAACCAGCAATACCTAAGTACTCTCAAGAGGCAAAAACAACATAGGTATTCAACCCAAAAAGCTAAGAAAGTGGGAGAAACCAAGGAAACAATCAAGGAACAAGGCTAGTTCCAAGCCGTTCAGTTTGCAAACCAAAATGGAGATGGACTGAAGTAGCATTGGTCTACTTTCGAAGGCTATCTGGGCAGACTTTAGGCTCCGTCTAAAGTTTACAAATCAAACAACAAGACAAGATAAATAAACAAGGTAAAAGCCAACTCCCCAGCGGAGTCGCCAAATTGTTGTACAGTTAAATCCCCTCTGTGGACAGAGGCGATCCCACTAGCCTAAATGGGGTCTAGCAACAATCAAACAACGCTAACACGCAGGTTCCTAATTGCAAAGTAAAGGCCGATGATGAGAGCCTACCTCGAATCCAACGCTTATATTCGTAGAAGAGTCGTCGCTCCCGTTCTTTCGCTTCAACTGGTCACAATCCTCACGATCCTCATGAATAGACATCTGCACATGCAAAGAACAAGACAAATACAAGCGTAAAATCCAATAAATGCAACTATGTATCAGTCAGAAAGGATACAACTCAAACATCATTATAAAGACACATGAGTGGAACCATAATGATAGTAGTCTATTATTATTGATAAACAAAAGAGAATACAACCAAGTTCTGAAGTCAAATCCTCCTTTGGCTAGGTGATCAGCAACACATGCCTTGCAAAGCTTGTAGGGGATGGGAGCAAGCCTCTCTCTCCTTTATTACTTGGACATGGATCTCCTCCTTAAAGATATAGCCTTATAGGGATGAACAAGGCCTCTTGTAACATGAGCTTAGAAATTCTCAGACTTTGGGACTTAGATTTGGGAGCTTGAAAAGTAGAATTACTAACTAGGTTGTCAAAGGGAAAAGAACAAGCTTAAATAGAGGTAGGAGGAGTATATAAGACCATCCACCTGATTCATGGGATTGTCCTTATCATTAGGAAGCTTCCATGAGAGCTGGAGAACTACTTCCCTCCTTGGGAGATTCGACGCCCAACTAAACTAACTCAAACTGGAATCAGTTCATGGATAGGTTAGAAGGAACCTTCGGAAGTTTGTTCGTTAAAAACTTTACCCAACTGGGTTGGCGCTAGTGCAACTCTGACACAGAGCGCCAGCTGGCACACCCTCTTTGGAGGATTTCCCCCATTGGCGCGAGTGATACACTGTGGAACAATGCCAATGGAAAAAGGGCTATATTTTTGGGTATTTTGCAGAAGGTGCCTTCAAGGCATATGGAGTACATACTCTAGGGGATACAACGCAGGTGTTTTCAAGTTATGCCACTTCTCACAGGTCCCGGAATAGGTCCTCCAATGTACGGGAGAAGGGGTAACAGGGACGGTGAAAAAATATTGTGTAACATCTCTAGACCCTCTCTCTTTGCTTGACTTCGCACTTGTGAATTTCTAGGCATTCTCTGGGTAGTAAGTCGAACTTCAGGGCAACAGTTTCTAGAAAACAAGGCTGAAATTCTAGGTCAAACTTCTAGGTAATAGGGTTGGAATTCTAGGTACCAGGGTTGAGTTTCTTGGAAAATTCTAAGAGGCCAAATTTTGAACTAGACAGATCAAAGAGGGTCGAGGTTGTTGGGAAAAATATTGACTTGACAAGAGGATTGGTTGACAAGGTTTTACCATAGCATTGTAGATCAGTTTGACCATCATATTTACTAACAGAATTAGGTGTATATCTTGTTGAGCTGAAGAATTTCCCTAAGGAAAAGGTTGTTTAGCTTTTCCCCTAAGTGGGTTTTCCCAAGGTAAATCTTGTGTTCTCTTTGTGAATTGTGATCTCTATTATCCTTGTGCATTTATAGTTGAATTTATGAAGTGTAATTCCTTAATGATAAATTGAAAGTGATAAAAGAATATCTACATCATTAGAAGTAATTATCATTATTTCAGAAATTAATGCTTGTATCTATGACACTTGAAAAATCAACACAAATTATCTGTATTTATGAAGGAACGAAATGAAATACAGATTTAATAAGAGCATAGAGATATAACAAAAAATAGAATGTTAATCAATTAATAGAAAGTACTAAAAATTATTTACATGTAGGATGGAAACAAAATAGCTTGGGTGATTGTATCTTATCTCTGAGAAGAGATGTGTAGCTACATGCGTTCTAAATTGTGTTACAATGAGGCTCAAAGGCCTTTTTATCATAAAGAAGAATGTGAAACCTTAACCCTAGGAGATGAAGCGTCGATGGTTTTGGACCTCGTTGGGGTAAGTTGGACTTCCAAATTCCTGGGACCATAATTTTGGCATACGATCTCCATTTGGCTATCATAATACCTCGTTTCGAAGATCTACAAGAAGAGGTCAAAACTGATCTATCATTGAAGTATAGCACATCTTTGGTCTCTCCGTTTTCCCACAAAATGTCGTTTAGGACCTCAAAAGGGCTCTGAAAGTTTAGGACCCGAAGAAAAAAAATGCCAAGAATAGAAAGTTATGCTAGAATTATAGAAAATGAAAGGAAACAATGTTGGGGGTCGAAGTAGAATAGGTAGGTGACCACCAATATCCACCTGGATCAACAAAGAACTTCTCAATCACGTGTAAGGTTTCATATACCTCGATTGCATCTATGTGAAAGTTATATGTTGTATGCTCTAAAATGAGATTTTCATTGTGGACTACATCAAATATTTTTTAATCCTTGATTATATTAAGTAACTTAGCTATAGTTCCTTCCTATTATTTGGCATCATCATAATCATTACTCCATGAAAAATTGTCTAAAAACCTATTTTAAGAACCAATTATCTAACTGGTACATACTTCAACGAGATGTGTGGATTTGTGGATATCAATAGATTCTTTTGCAAGAAAATAACAATCTCCTATTGTTTCTAAAACTTAAATTAACTCTACAAAGTCTTGGGAGCACTTTTCACCATGCATCTTCTATAAAGGATAAAACATACATGTAAATAGTAAAGAAATTGCATGAGTACTTTGTTTTCCACAAGCTTTGAAAGTGTGTGCATGCTAGAACAAAATAGCTCCTAGAAAGTTGGCTTGAATTCCAATAAGTCTTTGCAAGTGTACATAGTATATTGTGTATGGTTTATGATTCCATATAAAAATAAGTCGTGCCCCTCTTCGCCAATATTTTGGCCCATTTTATATTTCAATCAAGGTTCTTTGAAATTAAATCCACCTAATTGAAAATAATACTGTACTTAAGGATGTAATGGCCTAAGTAATTTTTTCCTAGTATTCACTATTTTATTTTATTGTTATTATCATTATTTTATAAAAAATCTCTTTTGCAAATTTGAGAAAATAAACAACCCACTCAATAGAACAATGGAATTTTATTCACTAACAATCCATTGTTAATACATCAACAATTCTATTGTTCCTAATTTAACCACCATAGTAACTCAATGATTCCAATATCTCATTCCAGATTCAGCAATATTTAATGACATATGTTTGATCATTATAAAAAATAATCTTCTTGATTGTCCTAAAATGAAACCCTACCACAATTCCATAAACCATTACAAGAGTAATGTTATTCCTGAGGAAAATTAGGGTTCGTCATTGATATTTCCGTGGAAGCCCAGTGAACCTTCCAAGGAGTCACGTACACTGAGAATATGCATATATTTATGGAAACACTACAAGAAAATCGAGTCACGTTTACTTTAGAATGCGCGAATCTTTACTAGGTCGCCACAAAAACACGCTTGGCTTTATCGATTGTATTGTTGTGGGATCCCACAGAACCTTTCCAATGAATCATGTTTACTCCAGAGTGTTTGAATCTATATTGGACGCCGCAAAAAAAATCGATCTGACACAAATCATTTGCTTGATCTCATTCCAGAAAAAACTTGTATGGGGTTCTACTTCAGGGAGAAATTTCGACTCGCCACAAAGTAGAATCGTATGGTCTAATATCTCTATCCATAACTGCGTTAGGGTTTTGCCTGAGATTAACTTCGCAGAACTTCAGAATAGATTCGATCTAAATTAATTAATTGGATGCCACTTAAAAGAATCTGAATTGGCGTGTTAATCCTCTTTAGATCATAAAATTATACCCAATAATATGAGAACAAAGCAAAGAATAGGAAAAATAGAACTAATTAGGGTGGAATCTTTCAACACTTAAATGAGTAGAAAGAAAACGTTTTAAAACTCTCAGAATTAATGTTTAAGGAAAAATGAATTGATCCACATCGCTGATAAAAAATGAATTCAACTCTTTTATATTTATAGATTTTCTATATGGGTCTTTTTTTCTTAATTGATTGAATAAAGTTTACTCCAAACCCCAAATTAGGGTTTTTTATTTTTTACCCATTTGCCCCAAAACTTACCTAAGAAAAGATATATTGGTGTTTCCTCTTTATTGAGGTTGCCCATGTTGGGAATCACGATTGTCGTTAGACCAAAACCCATAAGTGTTAGTCAACGATTGCATCGCCAGAGATAAGGATCCATGACAAGCAGTTAGTCCATGTCGCGAAACACACAGGGGGCGTTGGTTTATCCAATGTCCAACAATCTCCCCCCCAACGCGAGTCAAGTGTGTATCAAACTCGTGACCTACGCTCTAATACCACTTGTTGGGAATCACAATTGTCATTAAACCAAAACCTGCAAATGTTAGTCAACAATCGCATCGCCGGAGATAAGGATCAACGAGAGGCGATTAGTCCATATCACGAAACACACGGGGAATGTTGGTTTATCCAATGTCCAACAGCCAAGGAATGGATGTTTTGGTGTTTTCCCCTTTATTGAGGATTTTATCCTATGAAGATTGATAGGTTATTTCGTCCTTCATTCATCCTCAATTTGGAGAAAACATTACAGTCCCCCTGCCTAAAATTGCTTACCCTTAAGTAATTGTAGATTCAGGTGCTGTAAATATTTTTCTCCTTCACATTCCACATTCTCCTATGGTAGATTCTTCCATCTGATAAGGTATTATGGAATTACTCACCCTCTTAACTTCTTTTCTCGCACAACCACAATTGTTTCTAGAATAATTTATAGTTGTCATTCTTTGTCTAATGGTGGAAAATTGATAGAGGTGGTGACCTACTACCCCAGAATCTTATTAAGGCATGATACATGGAATACACTATGGATTTTTCTTTCTCTTGGTAGTTCTAGTTCACACACCACTTCACCAATCCTTCGGAGAACTTTATAAGGTCCATACAATCTAGGTTTCATCTTTTCTACACCACTTTTATTGAGTGTGACTATCTATAGGGCTATAATCTCAATAAAATAAGGTCTGCTACCTCAAAGTTGTGTTTTGTTTGATGTTGTTCTGCATACATCTTCTGTCGATTTTGAGTAGCCTGTATGTTTTCCTTGAGTACTCTAAGGATATCCTAACTCATATACAATATTTAGCAATGGTTGCTTTGTTGTATCCTTAAACCTTATCAATAAAGGGGGGTTCATCATATCCATATAGTGCTTTGAAGGGCGTCATCCTAATGGATAAATGGTAGGTCGTATTGTAGTAATGCTCCCCAAGGTATAATTATTTGATCCATGTTTTCTGTTGACTCGTCACATAATTACGCAAGTACCCTTCAATCCACGTATTCATGAATTTATGGTTTCCCGTTTGTTTGTGGGTGATAACGAGAGCTAGTGGTTAATCCTACCCACTAGCTTAAAGAGTTCCTTCCAAAATGCACCCATAAACCTATTACCCTGATCGTTGGCGATATTTTTAGGTATTTTGTGGAGCTTGAAAAATTATTTGAAGAAAATTTATGCTACTTGTTTGGCCGAGTACTCTGCTGAAATTTCAAAGAAGTGTGTGAATTTCCTCATTTTGTCCACCGTGGTATAGATACAATATTTTCCTTGTGTCTTGGGTAGCCCTGTGGTGAAGTCCATTGAGATGCTCTCCCATTTTCGTTTTGGAATTTGTATAGGTTTGAGAAGCCTTGCAGGGTGTGTGTGCTCAACCTTATTATGTTGGCATGTCACACATTCCTTGACATATTTCATCACATCTTCCTTGAGACCTTTTCATGAAAATTGTTCCCTAATATATCGGTAGGTTTTGAAGAACCACTGATGTCTAGCTGATAGAACGTCATGCATAACCTTCAAAATAATATCCTTGAGGGCGGATTCGGGAACCAAGTATATCCTTTATTTGTAGTAAATAATATCATAGACTATTTTGTACTTGTCAACTTGAATGAGTATGTCGGTTAATGCCCATTCAAATTAGTCCTTGGCATATTCTACTGAGAGATGAGCCTTCCAATATTTTGTGAGAATTATAAGGGAATATGTTGTCGATTTCCTGGAAAGTGCACTGGCCACAACATTCCTTTCCCCTTTACATACTTAAAATCAAAATCATAGGATTAAACTTTACTTACCCACTTCTGTTGTCGTTCGTTCAAGTCTTTTTGCTCCAAGAATTTACATAAATTATTGTGGTATGCCTTGACTACGAACTAGTTTCCCACCAAATATTGCCAGAATTTTGCCGAAGTGCGCATGATAGAAAGTATCTCATTATCGTATATGGAGTAAATTTTCTCGGTATCCTAGAGCTTCCAACTTTCGAATGCAATGGGGTGGCCCTTTTGCATTACAACATACCTTATCCCTTCTCTTAATGCATCGCATTCTAATATAGATGGTTGACAAAAGCTTGGGTGGGACAAAATTGGACATGACATCATTACTTCCTAGAGCTTATTAAACTTATTGTCAGATTGTTCTATCCAGTTGAATGCTCCCTTTTTAGTGAAATCCATCAAGGGTACACTTAACTGAGAGAAGCCTTTGACAAACCATGGGTAACAGCTTCAAATCCCAAAGGATCCTTGTAACTCAATTAGGCTTTCAGGTGTAGGCTAGTCCAATATTGCTTGGATCTTCTCTTAATGAACCTGTACTCCCTTTGCACTGATTATGTGTCCCAAGAAAAGAATTGTTGTCAATCCAAACTCACACTTTGATGCCTTGGCATAAAGTGACTGTTCCTGCATGATGCTCAATATTTTATCCAAATGTTCCAAGTGATCATCCCATGTCTTGTTATAAATGAGAAGGTCGTAAAAAAATACTAACAATAACTTCTTTAGTTTCTTGTTGAGATGGTGTTCATGCAAGATTGGAAGGTGGTGGGAGTGTTGGTTAAGAAAAACAGCATGACCAAAAACCCAAAATGTCTATAGTGGCAATGGAATGTTGTTTTCCGCACGTCCTTCTCTCAAACTCAAATTCGGTGATACCCCGATCATAATTCAATCTTTGAAAAACATACTACTCCATGAAGCTTGTCTAGTAATTCATTGATCTTGGGAATAGGATACCTGATTTTCATGGTCTTCTTGTTTAGATCTTGGTAATCAATACACATCCTCCATGTGTCATCCTTCTTCTTCACCAAAACCATAGATGAGGTGAATGGACTCAAGCTATGATCCGGATTTAAACAGGAACGCAATAGATTACAGAGATAACCATAAATACAGAGATGCGATAACCATAAATAAAGAGATGCAGCGGACATAACACTTCATTTCATTAATGGAAAATACCGAAATATGCTTACAACCAGAATTGGAAATAAACCAGCTAGGACTATGGTAGCT
>APFE030840487.1:0-65290 GCA_000404065.3 Pinus taeda | reverse complement strand
GACCCCATAGAGGGGGCTACTGCTCCTCTGTGACCCCCCCCCCTGCTGCACCCGACACAACGAAGGGACGGATCCCACCCCCCTCTTCATGCCAGAGGCTAGTCATGGAAAGAATATAACACACAACCAACACTTACTATACCCTTCCAGGGATTCCTTTCCTCTTACTAACTCTTCTAAACATTGATTTTTCTATTAAAAACAGTAAAACATACATTTTGTTGAATCTTATCATTTTATTGGCTTGGTTGGCACTTACCAAAAAAAAATTTGACTTTCCTTTGTGTGCATTTATGGTGAATTTTTTTCCATCCTTGATGAGTTGGTACTGGTTGGATCTATGCATGAATATTTCATTTCACATGTGCATGTATGGAATTCCAAAAATGACTGCAAATACATCAAGGGGAACTACATCTAGTTCTACTTCATTAATAAAATCAGTGTCGATGGCAAATCTAATTTTGCACTATTTTGTTACCTTCAACTTTGCATCCTTATTTACCCATTCCAATAGATATGGGTTTGGATTATCACAAACTTCCAATACCAATTTATAGATGAGTTGTGCTACAATGAGATTCGTCTATGATCCGAAGTGAAATTTGACATCAATATTTGTCTTCTTGGCTTGTATCTTTATGTCATGGAAGATTTCGGTCATTTCTTTCTCTTATTGTTGTTGAAGGCTACTCAAATTCACCTCCTTATGCACTACCGTACAATAAATATTATCATTCACATATAAGTTTCTTTCAACTTGCTTGTTCGAATAAGTGGCCCTGAGATTCTTCTTCTTATTGTATTTCTTTTTTCCTTTGGGTTAAGCTATGGATACAAATCCCAACACTTCTCCTCTACCAATGTTGTAGTGTTTGCAGTGGTTGATGGGATCTTTGCATTATTTTGTTGTGGGTATCGTATTTTTATATTTTCTTCCTTTCAAATTCTTCGTCCCCTCCTTAGAAGCATCTTGTTTCTCTTTCTGCTTCAATCCTTTTGACCTCCCTTTCTTCAAGCCTATGTTCTATAGGCACTATTACTATACCCAAGCCTTGTCCACCGATCTGTGCTTCAACAGCATCACTTGCTTCTTCATATGGATGTGTAGAACCCCCAAATACTTGAGAAGTACATCGTGTTTCTTTGGGGAGATACACAAAATTATGAGCATTTTATAAATTATGAGGTGTACTACTTTACACTTTTCCCTCGCTTCTTCTAAAGTAGTGCCACTGGATCCACTAGTCATATACGTACCCAATAGGGTAAAATTATGATTGTTTTAAAGTCCTCCCACTTATTCATTGAAGGATCTCCCTCTAACCTCAATCTCTCCACGTGGAATTCCCACCAGGGTAGGGCACGACCCTCTAATTTCAACCACACAAATGAAATATTATGTTCTTCCGCAATATGATGAACACTGTAATAAACTTCTTATTGCTAAAACCAGTGATTTATATTTAGAGTGTCTATATCACCTTGATACCACTTGATATCGACCTTCACTTCCATTTTTAACATGGACTATGAATGGCTCATGAAACACGAACTGAGTTAATCTATTTTGGGTCCTTTCTTCATTTGGTTCTCCATTTCTTCTCAATCTACTGATTTTCCCTTTGATATGTCCTATGCATTAGAACCCTCATCTTCCCCCAATAGCTTGAGCTTATATTTTACGGACAACATGAGGAGATTCACATTACAACTTATATCTATAGCTTGTGCTTGCAATGAAAAAAACTCTCCTTTGTAGGACCAGGAGAGTTATTCACATATTCATTGGCCATGACTAGGGTTTCTCACCTTTGGTCTAGCTAATTTAGATATGCTAAAAATATATACAATATACCCATAGAAAACTTCTCTGATATCAATATGATCCATAAACTATTGTGGATATTCCACCAGACAATTTGTCACAAAAGATATGATAACTATAATGAAAAAAATCGAAATCTACATTATTGGGGTTTATTTTTGTTTATATTTCTAGATCTGTAGCTTACTATTTATTTTGTATGCATGCAAATTAAAAATTTATGTAGAAAATAGAGAACAATGAAATAATAACTTAGAAACTACGATTTAGCACAAGATATAAGCTAGGAACCCTTTCAGGAGAAAAATGAGATAGAAGGTGAGGCCACTCTACTTTCTTTCTTTGAATAGAAAATGGTTGCGAGTATAAACAAATATGGCTTATGGCCTATGGGCTACTATAGTGCACAAATCATCTCTGTGTGATCTATCCCATATCCATCTAAGTTATTTTTCCCATCTATGGAAAAAATGCACTCGAAAAGAATGTAACCCCTTTTCATCCTAGTGGCTCTATTATAACACAACATGATAGCCTACTAGTGGTTAGGTTTGACAACCTAAAATCTTAACTAGAGTTACAATATTGAACTCTTATAGAGTATTCTTCATCATAATAATGTGGCTAGACCCTTTTTGATGAGTTATTGGAGCAGATGAGGAATCATCTTGAATTATGGTAGACAAAACAGGAAGGTCAACTTCCGAGTGACATAAATTTTGCATACAAACTCTAAATGAGGTGATTCTTGTGTCATTGGAAAATATACGTGTGTAAAAAAAAAAAAAAAAATAGTTGCACTAATGTGGAAATTTTTAACCCCCAAAAAACATTGTTTGATCCCTCAAAATTCTCCCGGAAGATTTCAACCCCAATTTGCTAAACTAGGTCCTATTAGTAAAAACAGTCTTGCGAGATTCATTCCTCCATCTTTTCCACTTTGAAAGAATCGATATGGGTGAAAAAAATATAATTATCTAATATATATCATAAATATTAGTGGCTTCCTTGAGTGGGGTAATATAGTGATACCAACCCTCAAGGAAAGGACAAATAATATGCAGAAAGTGAAATGTAGGAGGTAATGATACTAGGGTGATTCTAATAAAGGTAATAGAAGGAAGGAAGCAATTATAGAAAATTGTTATCAAATGTGTGATGTGACAACTACTTGTTAAGACATAATTCAAGAAACATTGGTGGCATAAACTAAGCTAGAGTCATTAGAATATCAAGGGTGACATACGATAACCTAGAGTCAGTGTGAGCATGGAAGGTGACATACAGTAGTTTGGGATGATTGTAAGCATAAGGAAACATATTATAACCTATACTCAATTTGATCATGCGAGATGACATGCATCAAATTGGGGTTGTTGTGAGCATATGAGGTGACATACATCAATATGGAGTTAACGTAACCATATGAGGTGACATATGAGAACATTCAATTAATGTGAGCACATAGGAGACCAATGCTAATGAGGAAAAGGGGAGAACAAGAGAGAAAATGCGGAGAGAACATTGTTTTAGGACGAGCTCCATAGATATAGGTTATGGAACATGGGCCCTATGTGTGGGGCATACATATAGAAAAATATTTGGGGAAGGGTTACCTTGATTGAGGCATAGAAAAAATAAAATCATAGAAAGGACGAAGCCATAAAGAATGAAACCAAAGAAAAAGAGGGAGAGGAATGAATATAACATAAGAATACTTGCCCCATTCTTCAATATAAAGATATGTATCTGTTGGCGGTGCTGGACCCACCAAAATTCAGGGGATCTCCCCGGTATGAAGTCCAAACTAGACCTCACACTGTTTGGTGTAGGGGTCCCATCTGGTATGATGACATGGTTGCCATTCTCTTAGAGGTTTTCCTTAGCTCTTGTTGTTCAACACATGACAGTGTTATGCTTGTAACTTCAAGAAAGTGAGGTGAGTGTGTCTAATGAGTGCATAATTTAACTCTGTGTCCCGGTTCTCTTACTGTAGAAAAGGGGGGAGTAAAATGAGCCTCTTGATGAGAGGGAATAGTCCCAACCTAGGAAGAAACACACATGAAAACTAATAAGGGTTTGTCTAGCATCCAGCGGAATAGTCCATAGCGGATGCGATAGTCTTGAAAACAAATGTTCAAGGGAAAACACGTAAACCATCCAGTGGAATAGTCCACACAGGGGTAAGGGTTGTTATAACCAAGAAAACACAAAGATGGTCTGTCTAATGTCAGTTGGAGTAGTTCACATGGACGAGATAGTAGTGATAAACAATATAGAACATCTTCAACAATATGAGTACTAAAATAACCGAAGTAGTTCAACTATCATAGTATAGGTTAAGAAAACATGCATTACAATGTTTGAAGAATAGTCTTACAAATAGATACAAAACATGCATGAAAATGTGCTAGCCGGAGACATGTTTTTGAATTAAGAAAAAGATCCAAGACACAAATGTACACCATACATCAATAGTCCCAATAGTGGGACATTGGACCCACTCCTCACTCCTCAAAGAATAGATTACAAACTCTCGAGGCTATGTGGGAGGAGCCAAGGTGAGAATTATTTTGCTCATACAATGAGGGGGTATATATATCCAAGGGGGCATAAGTGACCCTTGTGACTCTTCGACATCCCTCATGATTGCTTGACTTCCTATGAATTTTCGACTTTACATGACTCTTCAACTTCATATGTGGGTCCCTTGGACTTTCACTTTACATTACATTGATTACAACAAGTATGGGCCATAGAAGGGATGTGGTTGAGACAACTCGTGACACAAATTTACATGACACTGCTGACATGTACTAGCTAATTGTGGTGTTCATGTCGCACTGTTGTGTTGCTGAGTGATGATATTCTCTCGGTGTAATATGTCTTCACCTTCGCATGGAAAAGTGTGTGGGGTCTTTGATGGTCTTGGTCTTTGCTTGATGGTGCATGTGAATGTGTCCCTTTCGCTCACTTTCTTAATGTGCTTCATGTGTTCATTCGACCATGAGAAAGTCTTTTAACATGCACCTATTTTCCATCCCATTTGTCGTCACGTCATGTTTCATCAATGCACCTGTTCCTGCAATCACTCATGATGAGACAACAATAAATCCAAAAATATCATAGTCTACTATGATGCAGTGTTTTCTATTTCGGTGCAGGTGACAGAGAGAGGGATAGGGCACTGAAACTACGGAGAGCACAACCCAGGCAAGGATACAAGGCTTCATAGCACTATCGAGAAAAACTGTGCATATGTCACTGGGAGACAAATTTTCGTAATCCAAGACAATAGTGACAGTTGCAGGGAAAAACCTAGTTAGGAGGAAGAATTACACAGTTTATGGGAGGAAGGCCAAGCGAGGTGTTGGGGAGCTGCTGGGCCAATCTACACAATTTTCTAGGGGAGCACTGGTCAAGTCATCCAACTGGGATCTGCGAAATTTCTCCGAGGAAGATAATGCTAGTAGCAAGAGGCACTGGCAAAAAATCCTATGAAGTTTTCTGGAGGAGAAAAATATCAGATTGAAGGAGATGCTGGTCAAAATTGCGCAATCCTAGGAGACAGTCCAGGCTCTGACAATTCTGTGCAATTCCTAAGCTAGTTGCAGAGTGGCGAAGAAGGGACGGTAGGACAACTCTACACAATTTTGGAGATCAGTACAACCCTGGGTCACAACTCAAGTTCTTTCTTTGTTTGACCAATGGGAGGCTTGATGGGAGGTCTTGTGGGAAGCACATATTGGATCAAATTCTGGGACAACTTCTGTGCAATTCTGGGAGTTAGTCAGCTGGCTCATTTCTAGAATTGCATAGAGCAGGCTGCCTGGAGGATGGACTTAAGATCTGCGTAGTTCTGAGCATTTGTGCAAGGTCACTGAGATCAGGTCTGTTTGATGGAGGGTTGTCTAGTCGACATATTTTTAGGAAAATTGACTATGTGAAAGCATGTGTACTTGTGCATACATGACAATGTGATCACACACTTAACATGCCTCCATGAAAAGACACCTCAAACCAACAAGAAAACATGTGCTCAATGAGACTGACTCGAAGGTTGAGAGTGACAAGTGCAGTAGTCGAAATATGTTTACGAATGACCATGATGACAGTTGCGCGACAATGTTTACAATTTTGTGTGTGAGTACGGCTGATGTCAACAGAGCGAAAAAAAAAACTCATACAAACAAAGACAAACCTTCAAAATAGCCAAAACAAACTCGCAAGCATTACATAGTGATCAACATGCCAAAAGACTACCAGTTATCAATCAAGAGAAGAGGGTGTGAAAACTCAACAAGACTTCATGGGATGAGCCCGAGTGTTTGCAACCATCAAGGGGAAAAACCAATGCAGGCCAAAATTTTGAAGTGTATTTTAGCTGCTACAACGATATCTAAAATATAACTAATGAATAATAGAAATAATATTATAAATATAAATCAATGAAATATGTAGATTAGATAGATATAATTCCCTTAGAGGTAATGCAACCTCCCTTATCATTGCTTTGATAGAACCTACCATAAGGTTGTATGAGTGGAAATATGCCATGAAGATGCACTAGGATGAATGAACCAAATCTACATGATTGGAGCCAAGCTAGGAAAAGTAGTCCATGTAGAACTGGTGGACATTCCAATTGCAAGTACTCTTAGGTGCTTGAGGGTTACAGAAGGATATAAATCATTCTCTAGGTTTATTGTGCTGAGAGGTGCTCTACAACCTATTATAGGGAAGATGTGTAGGCATAATGTAAGTATGTCAAATTTTTTTAAATGTTAGCTCTATTACACATTACATATTCTAGAGATAGATGTAAACTAAACAAAATTAAATTTCATCTTCAACAGGCCAAAAGTAAATGTATAACTCTATTAATTTATCAACCAATCATTCAATCTCTCATTGTGATCGCTTGCTCACTAAATTTGTTCCTAGACACACATAGGTGGGAGCAGGAGGAGGTGAAATATTGTTGTAGTATGAGGTGTGTTTGATTGGTCCCTTAGCCACCTTACCATGCTTCAAACACTCGACAATAAATCATCTTCCTCACTTGTAAGAAACTCAATCTTGCTCTGTGGCCTTTTACAATTAGAAGTTGGTTCTTACCTCTGTGAACATTATCACATATATTTTCCACACAATACGCAATAGATTTTGTGCAAGTTCTAATTCTCCAAATGAATTTAATATTGAGGCTACAATGTTTGTGAAGAATTTGTGGGTCGTGGTCCAGGGGAAATCCAATGTCCTCAATGATAAAGATGATGAAATGAAGACCAAGCTCCCTTTACTTAGATTCCTTAAGAACAAAAACATTTTCGAATCTATATCCACTAAAATGAGTTAACGTCACAAATGGAATATTAAACACCACTTTCAGGAAAATTCAAACTCAAAGGCCATCACTCTACAAATGATATTGGGGAGTTTTCCTCTATGGACCAATACTTGCAGTTGTATGAGCTTGAGTTTTTGTTCGGAGGAACTTCAAATTTAGTAACACCGAGTCCCAAAAATTTACCAGCATTTACATCTATAAATAGTAGTAAGTGTGGTATAGAAGAGATAAAGTTTGATAATGAGATTGATAAGATAGCAAGTGCATGCATAGAGTGTTTTCACAAACAAATGAAGTTGTAGAAAAAATATTCTTACAAGACTTGTTAGACTATGTTAGCAAGTAATGTTTGATAACTACAAGTTGATAGGGTGAGTATGTTTAAGCTTATTTACTTAGCCTTTCCTTCCATCTTACATGGATGGGATGGACAACATTTACCTACATTTATTTATGGATTTTTGAAATTATTTACCTACATTTATCTTATGGCTTTTTCAAATTATTTTTACTCTATATAAGTATATGGCCATTTCTATCTGTCTAGATTATTTGTTGTTTAATTTAAATTGCTTTATATGGATGACCATTTTTATGATCTAAATAATAAAAGTAAAATTATTCTCACTATTTAATTAAAGACATTCTCACTATTTAATTAAAGATGTTTGCATTTCAAAATTAAATATAAATCAATATTTAATTAAATAACTCTTAATTAACTTAATCAATTTTAATTACAGGAGTTTATATATTTAATAACATTTATATTTAAAAATAAGATTACTCTCCCAATTGTTTTTTTACTATATTTTAAAATTCACAAATTCAAATTCAAAAAATCTATATTTTAACCATAATATTGATATGATCATTAAAATAATAAATTCATTTACATATATTGAATGAATTTATTACAAAAATTTTAAATAGTTTAAAAATATATTTGTTTCTACAAGTGTTATATTCGCCTGGTAGGGAGAGATGTTAAATTACATTTTTAAAATAATTAAATATAGAAATGAAATATAAAATTATAATTATAGTTGGTTATAATTAATAATTAAACATCTCTAGATCCATCTTAACTCCAAATCTACTAAATTCCTAGAGATCAAATCCAAATATACTAAATTATGAGAGATCAAATCTCTTAAGTTACAAATATCTTGTAAAAAAAACATTCCTATCAACACAAATAAATTTTATAATTAATTTACATTTACACTAACAATAACATAATTAAAAACATTTCATATAATTTTTAAATATATACTAATTAATAAAACAACATTAATACTTATATTTTATTTCAAAAATATTCCTACATTAATTTTTTAATATGAAATTACTTTCAACTTTAGCGAGGACTATCTTTATCCTTTCCAAATTAATGCTCATATTTTTATTTCAAAAAATATTCATACATTATTTTTTTAATATACAATTATTTTCAACTTTAATGAAAATTATCCTTATTCTTTTCAAATTAATACTTATATTTTTATTTAAAAAATATTCATACATTAATTTTTTAATATGAAATTACTTTCCACTTTAGGGAGAATTATCCTTGCCTTATGGGAGCCCAATTGTACTTGCACAAAAGAAGGATGGGACGTGGAGGCTTTATATTGATTATCGGGCACTAAACAAAATCACTGTTAGGAACAGGTATCCAATCCCATTGACTGATGACCTGTTGTACCAACTCAAGGGGGCCAAGTATTTCAGCAAGATTGATCCGAAGTATGGTTATCACCAGGTTCCAATAGATCACACAGATGTATGGAAGACTGCCTTTAAATCCAAGGAAGGCCTTTT
The DNA here is from genome assembly GCA_000404065.3 of Pinus taeda. Classification (NCBI taxonomy): domain Eukaryota; kingdom Viridiplantae; phylum Streptophyta; class Pinopsida; order Pinales; family Pinaceae; genus Pinus; species Pinus taeda. The sequence continues at coordinate 56,288 of APFE030840487.1, read as the reverse complement.
TGAATGGTTGGTTATTCACTTCAAGTTGACAAATGCCCCTGCTACTTTTATGAGGCTAATGGATGACATATTGCAGTCCTTCACCAACTCGTTCATGGTGGTTTATATGGAAAACATCGTCATCATCAACAAGTGTTTGGAATAACACTTGCAACACATTCGACAGGTCCTTCAAACCCTTCGGTAGCACAAACTATTTGCCAACCTAGAGAAATGAACCTTTGGCATGAGCTAGGTCCAATACTTGGGTTATATCATAGATGAGCGTGGAATGCATGTGGACCCAACCAAGATCCAATTCATTCAGGACTAGACAACCTCGACCACTCTAACAGAGCTTCGTAGCTTTTTGGGCCTTGCAAATTTTATCAAAGGTTCATGTTGGGATTATCCCATATCACTTGGCCTTTGAGTCAAATTACTAGGGGGGCGAAAGAAAATTTTTCCTAGTCTGATTACCAATAGAAGGCATTCGTTGAGTTGAAGCATTGCCTTTGCTCTACACCTCTACTGACACTTCCAAACCTACAACAGCTATTTGAAATCGAGACATACGTCTCGGACTATACTATTAGTGTAGTCCTCACCCAACACAGGAATCCAATGGCCTATCATAATACACTTTTCGATACAATTAGAAAGTAGCCCACCTTTGATAAAGATATGTACTCCATTGTGCAGGCTTGCAACCAATGGAAACACTACATTACGGGGAAGGAGATGGTCATCCACACTGATCATCGACCTCTTCAGTTTATACAGACACAAGCCAAGCTGCAAAACGATTGCCATCATAAGTGGTCTACATAGCTACAACAATTCCAGTTGAACTCTAAATATAAAAAAGGAAACACCAATAATATTGTAGACTGCCTCAGTCGACCCCCAGTTGTAGAACTGACTATTGTTCTCAACTCTTGTGGTCACAAGACCTTTGGATGGCTGCAGCTATACAAAAATGATCCAGAGTTCTCCACAAATCAGATGCTAGTAGATGGAAAGAAAGTTCCTGATTTCCACCTCTAGGATGCGTTATTATGCTACTTGGGCCAATATTTGTGTTCCTTCAAGCGAGCATGCCAAGCTGATTTGGGAGGTGCACTGCAGTCGGGCCACAGGACAATTTGGTGTGCAGAAAAATGTGCTTGTATTGCAAAAGTACTTTTATTGGCCAAAACTCCGACTGGATCAGATCTTGTACTGGCTGCGCAATCGCCAAGCCAACCATCAAGAACCAAGGACCGTACACTCCTCTGCCTACTCCCAGACCATCATGGGAATCCATATCCGTGGACTATATTTCTAACCTCCTTTCTACCAAGCATGGTAATGACTGTGTATTTTTGGTCATGGATAGATTTCCCAAGATGGTTATATTGGCGACCTGCAAGAAGAGTATCATAATAGAGGACACTGCGAAAATCTTCGTTGAATGTGTATGCGTACATTTTGGGATCTCACAGATCATTATATCAGATCAGGATAGTAGGTTCCTGAGCACATTATGTTCAAGCATCTAAACACTATTGGATACCAATCTCACCAAGTCGACTTCCTTCCATCCCTATATTGATGGCTAGATGAAGGTCATCAATAGGATGATAGTGCAGATACTCTGCATGTACAACTCCAAGCATCCTTGGACCTAGGATGAGAGCCTTCCATATGTGCAACATAGTTATAATGTAAATTTTCATAGCTCGACTAGTCACAATTGATTTCAAGTGGGTCCAGGGTTTCAACCATTATGTCTGATTGATGTTGTTATGAATCATGCAACTACACAGACATAATCCACACGTGTATTGTTTGAGGTTGATAAAGCAACCAGATTTATTCAACACATCAGACATGTCTGCCAGCAGGTTCACAAAATCTTTGAGAAGTCAAATGCCAAGTGCAAGAAATAACATGATCAACATCGTGTGCCACACAAGTTTGAGGTGGGTGACAAAGTTTGGTTGCATTTGCAAAAAGAATGCCCTACCGGAGCTTATCAGAAGCTCAAACCACTTTGATATGGTACTTACACCATTACCAAGGTTGTGGGAGACAAGGCATTTTAGCTCAGCATTCCCCCATTCCTTGGCCTGCACCTAGTGTTCAATGTGGACTGCGTTCGAGCATACTTCCCACCATTGATGGACACATCAGGCATTGAAGGATAGCTCACACCAATAGAGTTAAACCCATACTGCATGGAACAGGCCACAATTGATGGGATTATTGACACATAGGTCAAAAACACTCGCCAATAGAAGATCCAACTATATCAGGTTGTCAAAGTTAGCCAACTCCTACACCAAGGTAAGTGGCTCACTAGGGACAAAGTTCAGTAGAAGTTTCCCCATCTCATGGAGGCACTCAATGCAATGGGGACCATTGCTTCCTAAGGTGGGAGGACTGATCCAAGTGGATGTTGGTGGCCACCCATCTATTCCACTTGGACCCCCACCATTGTCTCTTTAAGTTTTTCAGTTTCCTTAATTGTAGCATAGTTTACTATTTTTGGTAGTTTTTTGGGTCGTGAACTCCCGAAGTCGTTTTTGAGCCCTTGAACGATGTTTTTTGGGAAAATCATGGCGAACATGGGTCATTGACTGATCTTGGCCACTCGAAAGTTGTATTCCTCATATAGATATTTCTAACGAGGTATTATGCACGTCAAACATAGATCGAATGCCAAATTTATGACCCTGGGAAGTTGATGTATGAATTTACCCAAATGAGGCCTATAGTTTGGTGCTTCATCTCCTAGGGTTAGGTTTTTGGATATTTAGGGTTTCCCATCATTTCTCAATAATAAATAGGCCTTTGAGGCTCATGGTAACACAGTTCAGAGGCATGTATCTGCCACATCATTTCTCATAGATAAGCTATCGTCGCCCGAGCTAGTCTTGTTTACATTATGATTGTAAGCATATTTCAGTATTTGATATTAATGAAATGAAGTGTTATTTATGCTGCATCTTTGTATTTATGGTTATATATGTAATTTTCTACATTCCTATTAAATTAAGATCATTCAACTCTTAACTAGAGTTGCATAATAATGTTATATAATGTTTGCATATTGACTCCAATTGAGGTGATTCTTACACACTGGGAAACGTATTTTTGTGTAAAATATGAAAAAAATATGCCACACAAAAGAAAAAATGTTTTATCCCCAAAAAATTTCCTTTGATGCCTCAAAATTGTCGCAGAAGGTTTCATATTGCAATTTTCCAAACTGGGTCCTACTAGTAAAAATGGTCTTGTGAGTTGATTCCTCCACTTTTTCCACTTTGAAAGCATCAAGATGGATTAAAAACAATATAATGTTCCAATATGTATCACAAATCCCCATTTTGGGAGGCTCTTTCTCCTTAAAACCTTCTATTCAATGAGGTAAGGAAATGTTTCCTCCACCTTCTCTCAGGTGTACCATTTAGCTTTGTCTAGAGGTTTTCATTTCAACCCAATTTACCAATCCTTATGTTGCCCTAACTTTTAGTTCTTGGCCTATTTTGAAAAAATGTATATTTAGTCAACTGTACTCGAGAATCTAGTGCCAAATCTTCTATAGAAGGTAGTAACTATTTATCTTCTTGATCTAACATGGAAGGCTCATGGAGCTTCAATTTCTCCACATTAAAAACTGAGTAAATGCATATGTATGGAAATAGACTGAGTCTGTATGAATTATCTCCCACCTTTTTTTGTATCTCAAGGGGAAAATACCACAGAGCCTTGATTTTCTTACCAGAACCCTATAATCTCTCCTTATTCAATTGTAACATACTTTGTCTGCCACCTTGAATGACTTCTCTGTTCTATGATGATCATTCTCAGCCTTGTATTTTTCTTGTGACTTTTGCAATGTCTCTTATACTTTTATATGTATTTTCTTAATATTTTCTACAATTTATTTTTGCCCTCAAGGAATCCCATGCAAGATCCTCCCTCACTCATCCTTACTGCCCATATGCAATATTCAAAGGTGAAAGTGGAAAATACCCAAAAACAAGTTTCAAATGGGGACTTACCAGAGGAAGTGTGGACTGCTATGTGATAATAGTATTGTATATATACCAAATTTCTATCCCTGGTCTTCATATGATTCTGATTGTAACCCCTCGCAAGCTGCACCAAAGTCTTATTAACTACTTCTATTTTCCCATCTACTTGAGGATGGAATATTGTAGACCTATCGAACTTCATGTCCATGTTCTCCGATAGTGTAGCCCAAAATGCATTGAGAAAACTTGTGTCCCTATTTGAAACGATGCACCTTAGTATCCCAAAGTGCACCCAAACTTGTCCAAAGAACATATTTGCTACTTCTTGCCCATTGATGGTCATTTTACAAGGCATTAAAAACACATCTTGTTGAACTTATCAATTAATACGAACATTCATTCCCCCCCACAAAATACATGGAAATGTTTTCCCAAAGACAAGTGGGTATAAGTAAGGGATGATATAGACCTTGTTTCCTATTACTAGGCTTGCTAGTACAATAAAGCATGCATCCTCTTATAAACCTAGCTATGCATTCTTGCATCTTGGGCCAATACACATACCCTTGCAAGTTGGTCACTTTCTTCCCTACGCCAAAGTGCCCTACAACCTTGGAAGTGTGAACCTATCTAATTAACTGCAATCTCTCACCATTAATAACACATAACCTATCCAACTTGTAGAGTAACCCATATTGGATATGGTAGTCAACAACGCTATCACCATCATGCACATGACTCTGGCTCTGGAACTAATGAAACACCTCCTTGATTCTTCATTCTCTGAATATGCCTCTTTGTATGCATCATGGATGAATAGCTCCATGTGCATCAGAGTTCACAAAGTTGTGATCCTTGATGTGGGTGGCCTTGAAGGCATGTTGACCAACTTGTTTGTGATACCCTTCTTGTACTCAATCACTAAATGAAACTAATGTAGAAGTCCCATCCACTTGTAATTCATGGTGTATTGTAGATTACTCTGGGCCTACAAGTACTATAGTGGTTGGTGATTTATGTCGATTATTGTCTTGTTTATAGGGAAAAAAGTGTCCAGTCAACAATTAGGGGGTCTCCCTGACACGAAATCCCAATCATACCTCACACAGTTTGGGAAAGGAACCCAATATGGTATCTGGTCTGGATTACGACCATGAATTTTTCACTCCTGGCTGTAAAATGTAGATATGTTAGAGTGAAGACAAGAATGAAATGCCCAAAAAATGGGGTGACATGAACCCATGATTGACAAAGTTACAAATTAATATACAATAATAATACAAAAAAATAATAAGAAGAAGTACATCTCAAAGAATATTCGGCTATCCAAGATAATACAAGACATACTTAAAATAATGTTAAAGGTTAATTGCAAAATAGTTCACAATAAATTACTAGCATTAATGTGGAATAAAATGGTAGAGATTTGAAAGAAAACACATGTGAAACAACTATGAATTAGTTCATAGACATATCGTCCGCATGAAATCACACATACAAACACAATGCAAATACCAGATAGCCAATGCAACCACTATGAAGATGCATAGGAATCAATGTCAAAACTAAAGCAATTTCCATTATTCATGGTGAAAATTCAATGTTCATGTCAAGTAGGTCCATCAAAACCCATTAGTGGAACATGCACTCCTCATACCATATTCAAGACAAAGCCCTAGCCTCACCACAACTCACTCTACTATTTTCCAGGAGCTGAGAGCCTCTAGGTCCTTAAGCTTTAAAAACCTATCTAATACTAGCCGGAATCAAGTGATAAATTACTTTACAAATGAGGCATGAGGTTATATTTATATAAATGAGGTGACCATTTACATACCATGACCTCTCACCTACCCTCATGACCCTTAAACTTCCTTCTCACTCTATTATTCTTCACGACTTCTATAATTTACATGGATTTTACATAATTTATCATTTTTTAAATTATAATTGAACAAAAAAAATAAACATGATGTGAGAGGTCACCCCTTATGTTGCTTCTCCTTTTCCATTTTTCTAGCCCTTTCAAGTTCCTCAATTGGTGTGAATACTTTGGTCGAGAAGTCTAGTCCTTTCACCAAAACATGACTAAATAAAGCCAACCTGAGAATTCCAACTTTGTAGATAGTGACACTTTAATCGAATAACAAGATTGTAATGCATTGAATAAACTATTTTTTCTCATGACCTACTATTGTCTTGTTCACACTGAGAAGTATTTTTAGTTATGGAATGGTCATGGACTTAAGGGTGACTTAGAAGATATCAATCTTATATTTTGTGCCATAAGATGTTTTCCTTTGTTCTAAAATGTTTCTCTTTGTATTGGATGCCTGAAATTTTAGCTACCTATGTTGCATCCCTCTTAGAATATATCCCTTCTAAAAAATCCTTAGCCTCTTGTTTCTCATTGAATCACTTTTATGTATCTTTTCTAGAACCTTTTGTAGAGAACCTGGAATAATATTTTTGTCGAGTCCATTTGGTATTTTCTTTGAAAATTTACTTTCACTCCACATCGTTATGGTCATATTTTTTAGCATAATCTTGTGTGAGTATTCTTACTTTCAACTTTTCTAGCTAAAGAATTTTCATTCAAAAATATGGAGTCTCTAGATGACTCTGTATATGATGATGATGATGATGATGATGGTTAACGTCCATTGAGACCAAACTTTGGTCTATCGGACCTAAAGAAACAAATTATTTAGTTTGATTTAATATTTTATTTCTATAATCAAAAAGCTTGGAGAGAAGCCTCCCAAGCTCACTATAATTTTGACATCGTAAAAGGCTAGGAAGGTCAATATTGCGACAAAGATTATGAAACTAAGATCTAATGTGGTTGTATACGGGGCACTCTATGAGGAGCAATGTAGTTATTTTCTTCTACTAATTTTGTTTGACATGGAAGCTAAGTACTTGGTTAGGATTTCAACACCTAAATGTCTTGTTAGTAGATGCCCTAATTTTGTGCCCTGAAGTCTCATATTTAGTAGGTATTAATGGAGCGATGTAGTTATTTTCTTCTACTAATTTTGTTTGACATGGAAACTAAGTCCTTGGTTAGGATTACAACACCTAAATGTCTTTTTAGTAGACACCCTGATTTTGTGCCCTAAAGTCTTATTTTGTCCCTAGATATCAAGACAAGCTATAAATTGTGATATAGATTTTGTAGTATTTGTGGTGTAGCTCTATGGTTTGAAGGACTACAATACTAATTCATATTTCCTTGAGTAAACTCTTGCACATATTTATTGTTGGGCTCAAATATTGTTGATACAAGTTTGGGCCTGCAAAATTCAAGGCTTAAGAAGAAATATGCTAAAACGAATGGTGCCCTAACATTTGATATGTGAAGATTATTCTTGTAGTTCTTCCTGAAACAAGGGGGTTGTAGAAAAATGGAAAAATTCAACAAGAGAAGGATGAATTAAAATAATATCATGTTGATGCACCTGCATAACCTCAACAAATTCCCAAAAGGATTGACCTTTAATTTTCTGAAAATAAGTTGAGACTTATACTGCACAAGCTAGACATAATACATAATATCATTGTTCAATTGAAACTTTATGTGATATCATTTTACTTTCAGGTGTCTAACCCCTCAACATTATACATCTAGGTAGCCACTTTCTAAACCATTTTGGCCACCAAAAAATATTTTTTTGATGAAGAGTGAAACGTACTAAAGCATTTATCCCATAAGAAATTGAATTAAATAAGCCCATCAAGGTTGTTGTTATAACATCAAGACAAGAAATCTAGAAACATTTTGTTGTGTCAATGAGTCAGAACATGATGTATTACTTGAAAGAGTTTTTTAATGAAAGGAAAATGTTAGAGCACAATTATTTTCATGGTAGGGATCTTTTAGACGCAAATCGTTATTTCCAATGACACTTGAAACTCCATTGTAATCTGTGAATGTGCTATGCAATTTGCAATTACTGTGATTTCACAATATTTTTCAAATCACTAATATTGGTGCCTCTTGAGTCACAAAAACAAATTAACACCTTCCTTGCATTCATTCCAGTGATTGAGAGGTCAAATTGTTGGGATGTGCTATTTGTTGTGAGTAATGGCATCAAGATAGCTTGTGAAGGAGTGCAATTTGGTAACGGGGTGGCCGTGAATCTCCCAAACAACATGGTGTCATATCTTTATGACTGTATCCACAAACTCTCCATCATTTCATAGGATTTTTATCATATTTCCTAGCACTTCTAATGTAGCAGGTGTTTAGTCACTATGTCGGTCCAATTAACAAACAAAATGGTCTTTTATTCATGCCCTTCACGACTTGGTTTCATTTGAAGAGTTCTCTATTTGGAGCAATTACAAAATATGACTTTCATAATCTTCATAACATGTACTCTTTATCGCATGCACCTCATCTTAACATAATCTTTACCTCAACGCTTGATCATAGTCTTTTTGCAATTGGTTCACTCCTTATCACATATTCAATAGTAATGATTCCTATACAAGTCACTCAACACACTTATAGATTACAGAGCACTCAGAGTACCCACTATAAATGTAATTTGTGATTTTCACTAGAGAAACCTCACCTTCTTGTCACCAATCACACATCTAATTTCCAAAGTCCTGAGTGTTCAATGAGATTGTGATTTGCAATTTGAGGAAAAGGGCTTGGCAAGTTGCAAATTGAATGGGAGGCATGAATTTAAATCACATGCTTTGATTAGATTTATAACGACTGTTGGGTGATTTAATTGTGAGTTAAATACTTGTCATTAAATTGTCAAATCGAGGTTCATGAACTGATGAGATATACATGTACTATATGTACTAGGTGATTATTTCTCATAATAGATTAATCTAATGCAAGAAACTTGAAACTAATTATAAATCAAATAATGAAAGCAAATGAAAAACAAGTGCACATGTTCTATCTCAACCACTTTCTCTCTGAAAGACTAGCTCTATGAAAACCAACAATTCTAATCTAAGATATGAAATGAAAGAATAATTTAACCTAGTATTCTATAAGATTACCAATGTGAGATTATTGGTGTGCCAATCCAATCCAAACATAAGGAAATTAAGTCAATCTTAACAAAACAACATTAATAAAATAAACATAAAAACATATAATCAAAATAACATAAAAGAAACTAAATTAAACTTGCATAAATGAAATAACATAAATATGCACAACAAAGGAAAGAGGTGTGCAAACTATGGTTGATGGGGGTCCTCCACTGCTCAACAAGCACATTGAATGATTATCAAATCTTGGAGATCAAGGCAACAACATGTATTCCATAAAATGAAGTTGGAGAAAGTTCCAAAGATATTACATTAATCAAATCCTCTTCCTCTCTATCCTCATTTTACAAATTACATTAATCATTTCTTTACCATTATTATCTATTCTATAATATCTCATATCTTGGATGGAACAACTTTGAATGAAGGACACACTCCTATTTATAAAAAAAATTAAGATAACTAATCAATAAATGTAGATCCACAAATCTCTTCTAGATCCATAATTATCTCTTGTGGTTACAACCAATTACCTAACAATATGAGATACAACCAAATCTTCATGAGTTGAAATTGAAATTCGAATTTGTGGTTGAGTGGCCAAATAAGGCTTGTCTAGAATATCCAAATAGGCCTATAACATCATAAAAATGATCCCACGTGTTTATAGTACCTTGAGGCTTGCAGGCCTTAATGAATCTTTCATCATCCAATATGAGTATAATTGGGTGGCAGCTTCAGCAAGGACAATTCTGTGAACATAGAAGAATTTAACAATAAAATCGATATTGGAGTAAAATTAATTAATTTTATTAATTATTTAATTTAATTCAAAAATTAATTTATTAACTTTATTAATTAAGTTGAAATTAAGTAAATATAAAGATATAAAGATATTGTATTAATTTAATTTAATTAAATTAATTAAGTTGAATCATAAGATATTAGATTAATTTAATTTAATTTAATTAATTAGATTAAAATCAAATTAATTAAGAATAATTAACAATTTATTTCCTAATAATCAAGAAATAATTAATGAATTAAATAAAAATTTAATCTAACTAATATGAATTAAACTAAAATAATTAATAGATAAATTGAAATAATTAAATAATTAATTAATTAAATTTCTTAAAATCAAGTGTCGGCCTTTTATAAAAATTAGGGTTCTTGGTTTATTTATATCCAGGTTCTTGTCTTCTTCTCTCAACAATCGCTCATTCATTTTCTATCTTTCAAATTTGTCCTGATGATGGACCCTCTTTGGGGTTTGAAACGTCGACTCAATGAACAAAAGACTGTGGACAATCTGGACCATACCACTTCAAAAAACTTCCACAGAAGCCTAAAATCTAACAATATAAAATAATAGTTTGAAGGATCATAGATGAAATAATTGCATTATGAAGCAAGGTTTATTTCACAAAGGGAAGAGGAAAATGGGGTGACTCAGCATTGTAAGGGAGTTGAATGACTTTATTGTTAGGTTAAGGGTGAGTGAAAATGAGGCAGGAAAGTATGAAGATTGTAAAGGGAAAATGAGTTTTTAAATTTTGCAGTAGGGAGATGGAAATTCATGGATGGATTATAAGCTTAGAAAGAGGAAAATGAATAAGTTCATAATGACATTAGTGGCATTTTAAAAGTTTTATTTGGAAACAATTGGCATGGTGGATGTGATCAAGTTATCGTCTTCAAGATTTCCTTTGGAACATGTTTTTCTTTGAAAAATTTGGTCTTTGAAAACCACCCATGCATAAAGTAGTCTTTTCATCGTCCTTAATCCTGAAAAAAGCCTCAGCACTAATCTGCAATAAAATGTAAGATCTGCAAAAATTCACAAATAGTGCTTAATGAAATAGTTTCAAGGAAAAATAAAATGCATTTTTACCTGTCAATAGTGGTGCATTTTAGTCTATATTGATTTCCAAATGCCAGTTTTTAGTGATTTAAAAAAATCATATTAGAGTAAATGCACGAAAAGTATGATATGAAAAATTTATTTCTAATTTTCGGAAGTTTCGAGGTGCATTTACTACAAAATCCAAAACAAATTACCATTTTTTGTTGTCTCAAATATAAATGAAAATTATTCCATTGTGTAGAGGTCCAAAATACCTTTCCAACAATGCTTGAATTGTTAAAAAAGGACATCGTATGAGAAATTTATGGTTGTTTGAAGTTTCTGCAAAAATGTAGTGAGGAGTGCCATGTGGCAGCACCAGAGGGTGCCACGTGGCAGCACCAGAGGGTGCCACGTGGCAGCATAAAAAAATGCCATGTGGTAGTATAAATAAATGCCATGTGAATTGTTCAGATGTTGATGTAAATGATGACATGGAAATGAATGGTCACATGGTTGTCAATGATGATGTGGTAGGTTGAATGGATGGTGACTGGGCATTTTGTGGGCAAATCACATGCTGTCATGTGGAAAAATCACGGAATACCATGTGGCAAACCAAATTTGACCAAAATATAGTTAAATTACAAAAATATGGGGGTGGTATTTGAAAATTAGACCTCATCCAAACAAATCAAAATACATACCATTAAACCACCTATGTTTATTATGAAATAAACTAGAAGTATTTCTTTTTAAAGTATACATTTTAGTAGATTATGTGAGTAAAATGTGGCTCAAAGAGTGGAGTGGATGGCGTTTGACCCCAAAACCTTTAGCAAAAAGATTCTACCTTAATTATTATGCAACAACTCATTATTGTGATATGAATAACATTCAAAATGTTTTTATTATTGTTTCTGTTGCAGGCTGCTACATGCGCTTTACAATAAACTTTGTGGGTTCGTCTCTCACAAACTATCTGTTGAATTTTTCTCAAATTTTGTAGTCAGGTTCCTACTGTTCTTATATTTATGCATAGAAAAAGTCAATGCCATCCAATGGAAATATCTTGATATATAATCAAAATGGTTGTAGGTGATGATGTGTTTCAACAATTTTTTTTAAACTTAAGAAATATTTGTCTCACAAACTACGCATCATATTAAGCTTAAATTTTGTAAGAAGGTTCCTATGGTCTAAATTCTTCTACACAACAAATATCAGATCGATCCCATGCACGAATCTCGATATATAAGTGAAATGGCTGAAGAAGAGGATACTCATTTTCTCGAAAATTGTGAAGGAGATTGGGCTGAAATTTGCATGGATTGTTCATTATCATATTATGCACTTTTTGTACAAAACTTAGGAGAACAGAGTTCCTAGTTTGTGATATATCTTCAGTTTAATTTCTACATTTTATATTTTTTGTTTTGTTTTATTTTTATTTTAAAATAAAACTACAAATTTTTATTTAAGTAATACAAATCAAATTGAATGAAAATTTTGTTAGCAAATGGAGACAAAAATAATTGAAGATTGAAGACGAAAATTAATTTAGGCATTTTTTACATCATCAACAACTTAAACCATTCTTAAAAATTTTCAAAACCATTTATTCGATTTCTACTTTCTGATCTTCCAGGTTGCAACAAGGCGCAAGAGGAGAGCATACTTTGAAATTTAACAATTGTTTTTGCATTTTAAAATCTAAAACTTAGAAAGCATAAGAAAAACATCATACCTCAAATTTTGAGCTCTTCCTCTTTCATGAATCTCCATTTTCCTCCTAAATATTCCTACCAATTGTTAGTGAATGTAGTGGCTCTCACTGCACCACAATGAAATCACAAAACAAAAACAAAATCATTGTTTTATTCCTTTATTCTACCCTACTCTACCTAAAAAAATGAAAATTTTTCTTCAAGTGTATGCATATTTCCAATGTAACCATCTGCGAATCAAGATCTCTAGTGTGCTCATATCCATTTCTGAAAAATATATCTCTATGTCCTCTAGGATATGAGAGACCAATTGTACTTTTGGTGACAAGATTTGTTGAAGAATGAAGGAATGTTGTGGCCTAATAACTTCTTGGAACCAATCTTCAATGTAATCCTTTCTTTCTTGGTTCTCTTCATTAGTTATCATGCCTTGAATTTATTCAGGAAGTTTCCCTTCATTCTGTAAAGGGTACCAAGGATCTGGAGACAAAAATGCTAAAAATTCTTCAATTTCTCGCTCAAATGGATGCTTCTCATCAATTGTAGTTCATTGGATCTCTTGTTCCTTTACTGCTTATTGGGATGCAAATCTATCCTTGGTGCCTATTCTAGAACTAGGACAAGGGCATGAGAAGACTCTTATAGGTGCATATCCTCTTCTTCCCAACAAATATTTGAGCATCATTTTAATTCCTTTTCTGGTCTAGAGCTCTTGCTTCACAAATGGATTAGTATTTATACTCTTACATTATGAAAAATGAATTGAAATTCATGAATCTTATATGATTTTAATATGCCTTTAACCATGCATCTAAAAATGAATGCAAATATCATGAGTTTGTCTAAACTTTCAAAATAAGCACCTATGTATACCTCCCTGGAAACAACGCCAAAATGTTGTGTGATTTAATTGTGAGGTAAATCATTGTCCTTAAATTGTCAACCCGGGGTTCATGAACTGATGAGTTATACATGTACTATATGTACTAGGTGATTGTTTCTTAGAATAGATTTAGCTAATGCAAGAAACTTGAAAATAATTACAAAGAATATAAGGAGAGAAAATGAAAAGCAAGTGCACACGTTCTCTCTCAAGCATGTTCTCTCTCAATCACATTCTCTCTCAAAGACTAGGTGTGAAAAAACCATAAATTCTAATCTAAGCTATGAAATATAAAAGTAATTTAATCAAGTAGTCTATGAGATTACTAATGTAATATTACTAGTGTTCCAATCCAATCCAAACATAAGGAAATTAAATCAATCTTAACAAAACAACATTAATGAAATAAACATAAAAATATATAATCAAAATAACATAAAAGAAACTAAATTAAACGTGCATAAATGAAATAACATAAATATGCACAATAAAGGAAATAGGTGCGCAAACTATGGTTGATGGGGGCCCTCCACTCCTCAACAAGCACACCGAATGATTATCAAAGCTTGGAGATCAAAGCAGCAACATGTATTCCATAAAATGAACTTGGATAAAGTTCCAAAGATATTACAATAATTAAACTATCTTCCTATATATCCTCACTTTACAAATTACATTAATCATTTCTTCTCCATTATTCTCTATTCTATAATATCTCATATCTTGGATGGAACGCCTTTAAATGAAGGATGCATTTCTATTTATACAAAAAATAAGATAACTAATCAATAAATGTAGATCCCCAAATCTCTCCTAGATCCACAATTATCTCGTGTGGTTACAACCTATTACCTACACATATGAGATACAAAATCCTCTCACACATATTTAGGAGACACATATCAAAACCTCCACGATTCTTCTCCTTTGAATGTTCTTAGGCAATGATCCAAATATTCTAAAAATATTCATGAGTTGAAATTAAAATTTGAAGTTGTGGTTGAGTGGCCAAATAAGACTCTTCTTGAATCTCCAAATAGGCCTACAACATCATAAAAATCATCCATATATATATATAATATATATATATATTATAAATATATATATATATATATATATATATATATATATATATATATATATATATATATATATATATATATATATATGAAAACATGCTAATTTCCTAATATTTAATCATAAATTCTCTTAAAATACTTAAAATAAATGACTTGGAAAATAATAATTATAAACCCATATGATCATGAAAATGGTATTAATATAGGTTTATGGAGCCACAAAATATGGTAAAGAGCTATGGAATAAAATGATAGAAATGAGGGTGAAAGAGGACGATATTTTGGAGGCACAACAATGACCAATACAACTGAAATCAACTATGAACTTCACCCAATAGATATGTATGGTTTTAGTGAACTAGGCTCATGCATTTCATCCCAAATTCGACCTATCAAGCGAGTGAATATATACAATTTCCTATGATGGACTTATATGACTTTAACTCAAAACTCATGTGATTTCCCCTAACCAATCCAAATGATTTCCCACAATAGACTCGTGATTGTGTCGATATAGCTTCAAGTGGATTTTAGATTTTGAGATGAAAATAATGAATTGTGAATTAGATTTTGAGGTGGAAATTGTCGTGGAAGGAGATAATGAGTGAGGGCCTAAAATTATGGGTGCCAAATTAGAGAAATGAGGAGGGATTCAAGCACATGTGCAAAAATATGTTTAAGAGAGGGTGTATGCCAATGATATGTGAAGAGAGGGTTAAGAGCAAATGTGCATGACAGGTATAGGTATTTTTGAGTAGGGTAGATCAAAATGATTATGTTCCCAAGTATAAGACAAAAAAGTAATGATAAAATGTGGGTGGGGGGGGGGAGGGTGGTTATAGTTTAAAAATGGAACTTGGCTTTGTCGTATGCGATCAAGGTGAGATTGGTCACAAATTGCATTTGCATAGGGTAGTCATAAGCCATTACACTCTAGAAGTGTGATTTCCAACTAGGAGGACGATCTTCATGGTGTAAGTCGCAAATCACACTTCTAGAGTCTAGGTAGACTGGCATTGCAAATTGCAGTTGTAAAAGAAAGAATACAAGTTTTTGAAGGCTATAGATAAGGCCCATTGTTGCCTTTAAACTCAAGTTTGGGTGAAGCTAGACTGGTTCTTGTGACAACACGCCAATATTGAACCACAGATGAAATGTAATGCATCTTATAACCCCATTGACATAATAATATCTACTTCCCATTAAGATATTCTTCTGGTGGTGACAGGCCCTTTGATCAGGTTATAACCTTGTCCAAATGCTAGGCATACAAAAATCACACATAAGCATAAGCTTGACAACTTCTTAGAGAGATAATTATTATAAACTACATAAACATAAATGGAGAGGCACTGCTGAAAAATCCTTTGTAAAATAAATGAATGCAAAATTCCATAAACCCTAATGTCACAGATGAAGCAGGATAGGTAAGGAGATGTGCCTCATGGGCATATAAACACTTGTACACTCGATGATGATTAGGTTACTAAAGAATTTTTACCATTGCAATTGACATGGACATTTTCCAAGGCCTTTAGAATCATAGAGGGACCCAAAATTTAGATATATAGGCTAAAATTTTGGGTGGTGTTGTGTTATGAAACCAAATCACAAGAAGATAGAAAAGAAAGATCAACGCCTTAGAAATCAGTCTCTTTGAGGGGGCAAGCTCCTTTACATTACACAAGTGAACAATTCTTGGATGATACAAATGACAAGACCTCCTTTCTATATATAGGAGTCTAAGGGGTCATAATATAATCAGAGCTGACATAACAATAATAATGTAAGGGCACAATAATAACAATATGGGGACTACATGGGCACAACAATATAATAAGGGGTTGTACTAATAACAATAAGGGGTTACACCAGTAGTATAGGGACCTAACATGCCCCTCTCCTTCAAAAAGTGTTGTCCTCAAAGCTTGAGTAGTTCTTGATGCTTCTGTATAAAATTCTTGTCCTCCCATGTAGAATCTTCAGCGTGTAAGTTCTTCCACTTAATGAGATACTCTAAAATTGATCAATTTTTTAGCTGTCAGGTTCATGTTTCTATGACTGCTCCAGGTTCCAATATGATTTTTCCTTCCTCTTCAAGTTCTGGAAATATTGTTTGAACTAGGATCTTCTGCAACTTTTGAATGAGTGCCCACACTTCTTCATCATTCTTCCATTCATCCCTTGCTTCGTTTATCCAATCTGGTTGGATAATAGAAATGGAGCACAACAATGCTTCCACATCCTCATCTTTTCTTAAGAGTGCATCTGCCACAATATTCTTTTCCCTTTTTTGTAACTGATTTCAAAGTCATAACTCGACATCTTTGTGACCCATTTTTGTTTCTCTTCAGAGAATAATCTTTGTTCTAAAAAGTATTTAATACTTATCATAATCCATTTTTACCTTGAATTATATTCCCATTAGGTAGGGCTACCATTTCTTAAGTGCATGTAGTATTGTAAACATTTCCTTCTCATAAATAGCTTTGTGTAAATACTTTCTTTTGATTGGACGACTTTCGAAAGCAATGGGTCTTTCATATTGCCTTAAAACAGCACCAATTCCATTTCTTGAAGCATCGCGTTCCGCAATAAAGGTTTTTTTGAAGTCCGGTGTAGCGAAGACCAGTGCTTGGCACATTGCCTCTTTAAGATGTTCGTAGGCCTTTGTTGCTTTTGGAGTCCATGAAAATGCATCTTTCTTCAATAATGTTGTTACAGGTGCTGCTATTCTCCCATAATTCTTAACAAACTTGTGATAATACCCTGTCAACCCGAGAAATCCTCGTAGATTCTTTATGGATGTGGGTATTTTCCATTCCTTAATGGCTTTAATTTTTATAGGTTCTACCTTAACACCTTCATCAGATACAATATGACCTAGATACTCCACCTCTTGTACTCCAAAGAAACATTTGGAGCCTTTTGCATATAATTGTTTCTCCTCTAATAGTTTGAGCGCCCTGTCAACATGTTGAACATGATCCTTCCAAGACTTGTTGTAGATTAGTATATCATCAAAAAATACTAACACAAATTTTCTAAGGAAGGGTTTGAAAATGGAATTCATCAAACCTTGAAATGTAGAAGGTGCATTGGTAAGGAAAAAATCCATGACCAAAAATTCATAATGACCCTCATGAGTTCTAAATGTCGTTTTCGGAATGTCTTCATTATTCAATCTGATTTGATGATATCCTGAATGAAGATCATACTTGGTGAATTAAATTGATCCATGCAATTCATCCAATAACTCATCAATGAAAGGAATGGGAAATTTATCTTTAATAGTGAGCTCATTGAGCTCCCTCTAATTCGGACACATGCACCATGATCCATCCTTCTTGTCCACCAATACTACTGTAGCAGAGAAAGAACTTTTACAAGGTTGAATTATACTAACCTCTAGCATTTCTGCAACCATATGCTCAATTTCACTCTTTTGGGCATAAGGATATCTATACGGCCTAATGTTTGGAGGAATACTTCTTGGAATCAAATGAATAGCATGATCATGATCATGAATAGGTGGGAGGCCTTTGGG
The DNA here is from genome assembly GCA_000404065.3 of Pinus taeda. Taxonomy (NCBI): domain Eukaryota; kingdom Viridiplantae; phylum Streptophyta; class Pinopsida; order Pinales; family Pinaceae; genus Pinus; species Pinus taeda. The sequence continues at coordinate 38,180 of APFE030840487.1, read as the reverse complement.
AGTCTCAAATACCTTCAAATGATTGTCCAAGACTTTTTGGAGATCTGGAGAAATAGATGATTTCAATATGGGAACCTGTAGCGAACATAATTGTGCAATTACGCCTTGTTGTTCCTTATTTAGAAGCTTTGCAATACCATTAGAGCTGATTATCTTTCCTGGTTTCCCTGTAATACCCCTTAATTCAACTTCCTTTCCTTCTGCACAAAATTTCATGAAAGGTTCTTGAAAATTAAAAGCTATTGTACCCAAGGGTTGTAGCCATTGGACTCTTAGTACAACCTCAGCACCACCCATTGGAATGGAAAGGATTGGGCTATTCAATACATATTTTCTCATGGATAGCCTAATATTATGGCACTATCTAGAGAAATTTATGGTTCCTCCACTTGCAACCATCACTTCACACTATGGTGCTGGATATAAGAAGCAATTCAATTCCTTGGCTATCTTACAATGAATAAAATTATGGGTACTGCCCGAATCAATCAACACTATTCCATTTTTATTCTTGATATGTCCTTCTATCTTGATAGTTTGAGTGGTAATTTTGGCCAATGCATTACAAGATATTGTCAGATTAATTTCTTGATGCTCGATGTGATCTTTCGCTTCTTGAACCTTTTTCTTCTTGATATGTCATTCTATCTTGAGAGTTTGAGGAGTGGTAATTCTTGCTAATGCTTTACAAGATATGGTCGGAATCATTTCTTCTTTCTCTAGGGTTGCTTCCTGGTGTATATCCTCTTCTTTGATGTTTCTTGATCCTTTTCTTCCTCCTCTTCACAATCTATGTAAAATAATTTATTCTCAATACACTTATGACCATTAATGTATTTGTTATCACAATTGTAACAAAGCCCTTTTGCTCTTTTTTCTTCCAATTGTTGTGATGTCACCCTTGTAGGTTGTGGAAGGCTAGGAGAAATAACACTTCCATCTTTATATGTTGTGAGGGGTAGACTTCCTTGTTTACATAATTTTGCTTTCCACTTTTCTTTCCAACGTGAATGCCTTCTCAAATGAATCAGGTTCCCAAAGATGAACCTCATGTTGAATGTTATCCTTTAAAGTCCCTATAGAGACATCAATCCTCCACTTCTTTAGAATATCATTTTCCCTTATATTCAATTTTTGAAAGTCCTCAATGTGCTCTTCCATTGAACACTTTTGTTTGAGATTTAGCAATTGGCTAAAGAAGGTGTTTCTCTTTGTATCCTTATAATGTGCTATCATTTCCTCTATGAAAATTGACCATGTAACAAGTGGTTTACGAGAAAAAAGCCCTCTATACCATAAAAATTTATCCGATTCTAAATATGAAGATGCAATACGTACCTTTTGTAATAGTTGCACCTCATATGGATCAAAATATCGCTCCCTCTACAGCATCCAATTTACCGGATCGTTGCCATCAAACTTCCTCATATCACCTTTTCCTTATTTTAGGAGCTTGATCTCGAAATTACTGTAACTCTATAATTTCAAATCTCCAAGTTCTGGAATTACCTCCTACAGTAGCCCTCTGAGTGCTCTTTCTAACCCCTCAAGTCTGATCAAGATTATATTCTTCAAGGAAGAGTTATGTCAAATCTCCCACAATGACCTGATTATAGACTAATTCAGTAGAGTGCACTTGTACGAAGTGCCACGTGTCACTGTTTCACCATTAGGAGCTGAATCCAATACAGAAAAACTACAAGCCGTCATATTTCTACAACTTCTTAAGAAATTTCAATCTGATGCTCAAAGAGAAAGTTATATGATGATTTTCCCAATGTCACATGTTTAGGATTTAGTTCGGCAATCTGGAAAAACCCTAACTTCCTAAGATGATATATCTAAAAATATAGGGAGCCAATATCTGAAATTTGGACTAGAGGTTCAGACTGATTTCTTATCAAATAGTTTTTTTTTTTTTTTGCTTCTAAAACTTCGTAGCGAAAACGTTATAGCGAAAATTCCACGATGATTTTTTTTAGATGAAATTATGGAGCTTGCAAAAACCCTAAATTCCTCAGATCATATATCCAAAAATATAGGTAGACAAGATTTTAAATTTGGACTCGAGGCTTAGTGTGATTTCCTCTCAAATGGGTTTCTTTTTAGCTTTTGAAACTCCGTAGTGACAAAGTTATAGCGAAAATTCCATGATGACCTGTTTGGAGCAGCGAAACCGTAGAATCCAAAGCTCTAATACCAAATGTTATGAAAACAGCTCATAAAAAAATAGAAAATAAAGATCAAGGCCTTAGAAATCAGCCTCCTCAAGGGGGAAGCCTCCTTTACATTACACAAATGAACAATTATTGGATGATACAAGTGACAAAACCTCCTTTCTATATATGGGAGTCTAAGGGGTCATAATATAATCAGAGCCAACATAACAATAATAATGTAAGGGCACAATAATAACAATATGGGGACTACATGGGCACAACAATACAATAAGGGGGTTGTACTAATAACAATAAGGGGTTACACTAGTGGTATAGGGACCTAACATGTTGTAGTGACTAAAATATGTCTCCTTTGCCATTAGATAGTTCTTCCACTTCTTCACAAATTTCTTTAGGTCATAGATATCCTTGTTGTAGGTAGGGTAGTTAATAACTACCCCATGAAATATTTTATAATGATAACATATAAGCGTTCTTTTGTGCATGAAGGTCACTCCCATAACATACTCACTCAAATATGTCTCCACTTCAAAGGGTTGTTGCAAGATTGGTAATTCCAGAACTGGTGCTTATATGATCTTCTTATTTAACTCCTCAGAGGCCCATTGTTGGCCCTTTTCCCATTGGAAACTCTTACCACTTGTTGTTACAACGTGGACTGGCATTGCTACCACTAAAAATGAGGCTACGAATTTCCTCATGTATCGTGCTACCCCAACGAAACTATGAACCTTAGAAACATTAGTAGGCTCCATCCATTTCATGATACCCTCCATCTTGGAAGGATATATTTTTAGCTCTCCTTTGCCTATCAAATACCACAAATACACCAAATATTGTCGTGCAAAATCACACTTCCTGATATTTTATAGCAGTTGGCGATTCTTTAATGTCTCCATTCCCTACGTCAAATGTGAGATGTGCTCCTCCCAAGTATAAATATATAATACAAATAGAAAATAACAAATGAATCTATAAAAGGTGCATTATATCATTCTTTAACCTCACAAACGCAGCTAGTGCATTGCATAGACCATATGGCATGAATAACAACTCATACAAAGCTTTCCTAGTTTTGAAGGTGGTTTTCTAGGTGTCTTAGTATCTAACTCAAAATTGGTGATATCTAGACTCTTAATTCCAACTTGGTGAAGCATTTCACTTGTTGCAACTAATCCAACATGTCATTTATCTTGGGCACGAGGTACCTATTCTTGAGTGTAATTTTATTCAATGCCCTATAATTATACACATCTATCAATTCCCATCCTTATTTGGTACAATGATGATGGGTGATCCACATGGTGATGTACTTAGTAAAATGACACCATGTTTCAGTAGATACTATAACTATTTCTTTATCTCACTTGCTTCTATAAACTACTTCCTATATAACCCAATGTTTGGTAGGGGGATTCCAACAATACCTGGATCACGTGCTCGACTTCCCTCTTGGGTGGTAACCCTTTAGGCTTTTGGAACACATCCACGTATGCCTACAAAAAATCTTCTAGTTGTTGTTTTCGTTTCTTAATGTAGGTTTTAACCATGTACAAAAATTACCTGCATAAAAATTCTAAAAACATAAAATAAACAATGTCAAGAGCATAAAAAATAAAATAGATATACACAAAGACTTTCCCCTGGATCAAAAAATAGGAACTACAATATTGATTTTTCATTATATTCCTTTCAATATTAAAATACCTATATATACATGTCGAAGCATTCATAAATCCTAATCCATTAACCTTGGATTAGAACATAACCATAGTTCCTTTGACCGGATCTACAAAATACCATGGGCAGAAAATAATCATGCCCAAAACCATGTGTGAAATCCATGCACAAAACCATGGGTAGGTTCTCCCACCTAATATAGGGTGCAAAAACAAAATTCCTGGGGCACTGACCCTAACCCCATAGAGGGATGTTGCCACCCCTCTGTGACCCCCCCCCTCCCCTTGCTGCACCCGATAGAAAAAACAGGGGGATCCCACCCCCTCTAAACCCCCACATAATGTGGGAGGCTAGTCGTGGAAAGAATATAACACACAACCAACACTTAGTATACCCTTGCAAGGATTCCTTTCCTCCTACTAACTCTTCTAAACATTGATATTTCTATTAAAAATAGTAAAGCATACTTTTTGTTGAATCTTATCATTTTCTTGGCTTGGTTGCCACTTACCAATAGAAAAATTGACTTTCCTTTGTGTGCATTTATGGTGAATTTTTTTCCATCCTTGACAAGCTGGTATTGGTTGGATCTATGCATGAATATTTCATTTCACATGGACATGTAGGGAATTCCAAACATGACTGTAAATAGATCCAGGGGAACTATGTCTAGTTCTACTTCATTAATAAAATCAGTGTCGATGGCAAATCTAATTTTGCACTATTTTGTTACCTTCAACTTTGCATCCTTATTTACCCATCCCAATGGATATGGGATTGGATGATTACAAACTTCTAATCCCAATTTATTGATGAGTTGTGCTGCAATGAGATTCTCCTACGATCCTAAGTGAAATTCGACATCAATATTTGTCTTCTTTCCTTATATCTTTATGTCATGGAAGATTTCGGTAATTTCTCTCTGTTCTTGTTGTTGAAGGCTACTCAAATTCACCTCCTTATGCACTGACATACACTAAATATTATCATTCACATACAAGTTGCTTTTAACTTGGTTGTTCAAATAAGTGGCCCTGATATTCTTCGTCCCCTCCTTAGAAGCATCTTGTTTCTCTTTCTACTTCAATCCACTTGATTTCCCTTTCTTCAAGCCTATGTTCTATAGGCACTATTACTATACCCAAGCCTTGTCCATTGATCTGGGATTCAACAACATCACTTGCTTCTTCATATGGATGTGAAGAGCCCCCAAATACTTGAGGAGTACATATTTTTTCTTTGGGAAGATACATAACATTATGAGCATTTTCTAAATTATGAGGTGTACTACTTTACACTTTTCCCTCGCTTCTTCTGAAGTAGTGCCATTGGATCCACTAGTCATATACATACCCAATATGGTAAAATTATGGATTGATGATTGTTTTAAAGTCCTCCCACTTATTCATTGAAGGATCTCCCTCTAACCTCAAGCTCTCCATGTGGAATTCCCACTAGGGAAGGGCACGACCCTCTAATTTCAACTGCACAAATGAAATATTATGTTCTTCCTCAATATGATGAACATTGTAATAAAATTCTTATTTCTAAAACCAATGATTTATATTTAGAGTGTCTATATCACCTTGATACAACTTGATATCGAGCTTCACTTCCATTTTCAACATGGACTGTGAATGGCTCATGAAACACGAACTAGGTTAATCTATTTTGGGTCCTTTCTTTGTTTGGTTCTCCATTTCTTCTCGATCTATTAATTTCCCCTTTGATATGTCATATGCATTAGAACCCCCATCTTCCCCCAATAGCCTGAGCTTATTTTTTAGGGACAACATGAGGAGATTCACATTACAACTTATATTTGTAGCTTGTGCTTGCAACGAAAAATACTCTCCTTTGTAGGACCAGGAGAGTTATTCACATATTCGTTGGCCATGACTAGGGTTTATGACCTTTGGTCTAGCTAATTTAGATATCCCAAAAATATCTACAATATACCCATAGAAAACTTCTCTGATATCAATATGGTCCATAAACTATTGTGGATATTCCACTAGACAATTTGTCACAAAAGATATGATAACCATAATGAAAAAAATCAAAAACTACATTATTGGTTTTTATTTTTGTTTATATTTCTAGATCTGTAGTTTATTGTTTATTTTATATGCACGCAAATTAAAAATTTATGTAGAAAAAAGAGAAAAACGAAATAAGAACTTACAAAATATGATTTAACACAAGATATAAGCTAGGAACCCTTTTGGGAGAAAATCGAGCTAGAAGGTGAGGCCACTCTACTTTCTTTCTTTGAATAGAAAATGGTTGCGAGTATAAAGAAATATGGCTTATGGTCTGTTGGCTACTATAGTGCACAAATCATCTCTATGTGATCTATCCCATATACATCTAAGTTATTTTTCTCTCATCTATGGAAAAAATGCACTCGAAAAGAATGTAACCCCTTTTCATCCTAGTGGCTCTATTATAACATAACATGATAGCCTACTAGTGGTTAGGTTTGACAACCTAAAATCTTAACTAGAGTTACAATATTCAATTCTTATAGAATATTCTTCATCATAATCATGTGGCTAGACCCTTTTTGATGAGTTATTGGAGCAGATGAGGCATCCTCTTGAATTATGGTAGACAAAACAGGAAGGTCAACTTCCGAGTGACATAACTTTTGCATACAGACTCTAAATGAGGTGATTCTTATGTCATTGGAAAATATACATGTGTAGAATAAAAAAAAAATAGTTTCACTAATGTGGAAATTTTTAACCCCCAAAAACCATTGTTTGATACCTCAAAATTCTCCCGAAAGATTTAAACCCCAATTTGCCAAACTAGGTCCTATCAATAAAACAGTCCTGCGAGTTCATTCCTCCACCTATTCCACACTGAAAGAATCGATATGGGTGAAAAAATATAATGATCTAATATATATCATAAATATTAGTGGATTTCCTTGAGTGGGGTAATATAATGATACCAACCCTCAAGGAAAGGACAAATAATATATAGAAAGTGAAATGTAGGAGGTAATGATACTAGGGTGATTCTAATAAACACAATAAAAGGAATGAAGCAATTACAGAAAATTGTTATCAAATGTGTGATGTGACAATTATTTGTTAAGACATAATGCAAGAAACATTGGTGGCATACACTAAGCTAAAGTCATTAGAATATCAAGGGTGACTTATAATAACCTAGAGTCTTTGTGAGCATGGAAGGTGACATACAATAGTTTGGTGTGATTGTAAGCATAAGGAAACATATTATAACCTATATTCAATTTGATCATGCGAGATGACATCCATCAAATTGGGGTTGTTGTGAGCATATGAGGTGACATACATCAATATGGAGTTAACGTAACCACATGAGGTGACATATGAAAACATTCAATTAATGTGAACACATAGGAGACCAATGCCAATGAAGAAGAGGGGAGAACAAGAGAGAAAATGTGGAGAGAACATTGTTTTAGGATGGGCTCCATAGATATAGGTTATGGAACATGGGCCATATGTGTGGGGGATACATATAGAAAAATATTTAGGGAGTGATAATTATTCCAAAGTGGGGAAGGGTTACCTCAAGTGAGGCATACCCAAAATAAAATCATAGAAAGGATCAAGCCATAAAGAATGAAACCAAAGAAAAAGAGGGAGAGGAATGAATATAGCAAAATAAGACTTGTCCCATTCTTCAATATAAAGATATGTATCTATTGATGGTGTTGGATCCACCAACATTCAGGGGATCTTTCTGGTATGAAGTCTAAACTAGACCTCACACTGTTTGGTGTAGGGATCCCATCCGGTATGATGGCATGGTTTTGATTCTCTTAGAGATTTTCCTTAGCTCTTGTTGTTCAACACATGAGAGTGTTATGCTTGTAACTTCAAGAAAGTGAGGTGAGTGTGTCTAGTGAGTGCATAATTTTGACTCTGTGTCCTGGTTCTCTTACTATAGAAAAGGGGGGAGTAAAGTGAGCCTCTTGATGAGAGGGAATAGTCCCAACCCAGGAAGAAACACACATGAAAAATAATAAGGGCCTATCTAGCATCCAACGGAATAGTCCACAGTGGATGCAACAGTCGTGAAAACCAAAGTTCAAGGGAAAACACGTACACCATCCAGCGGAATAGTCCACACGGGGGTGAGGGTTTCTATAACCAAGAAAACACAAATATGGTTTGTCTAATGTTAGGTGGAGTAGTTCACATGGATAAGACAATAGTGATAAACAATACAACACATCTTCAACAATATGAGTACTAAAATAACCGAAGTAGTTCAACTATCTTAGTATAGGTTAAGAAAACATGCATTACAATGTTTGAAGAATAGTCTTACAAATAGATACAAAAAATGCATGAAAATGTGATAGCCTGAGACATGTTTCTGAATTAAGAAAAAGATCCAAGACACAAATGTACACCATACATAAATAGTCCCAATATTGGGACACTGGAGCCACTCCTCACTCCTCAAAGAACAGATTATAGACTCTAGAGGCTATGTGGGAGGAGCTAAGGTGAGAATTCTTTTGCTCATACAATGAGGGGGTATATATAGCCAAGGGGGCATAACCGACCCTTGTGACTCTTCGACATCCCTCATGATTGTTTGACTTCCTATGAATTTCGACTTTACATGACTCTTCAACTTCATATGTGTCCCTTGGACTTTCACTTTACATTACATTGATTACAACAAGTACGGCCCATAGTAGTGATGTGGCTGAGACAACTCATGACACAACTCGACATGGCACTGCTGACATGTACTGGCTAACTGTGGTGTCCATGTCGAGCTGTTGTGTTGTTGAGTGATGATATTCTCTCGGTGTAATATGTTTTCACCTTCGCATGGAAACGTGTGCGGGGTCTTTAATGGTCTTGGTCTTTGCTTGATGGTGCATGTGAATGTGTCCCTTTCACTCACTTGCTCAATGTGCTTCATGTGTTCGTTTGACCATGAGAAAGTATTCTAACATGCACCTCTTTTCCATCCCATTTGTCGTCACGTCATGTTTCATCGATGCACCTGTTCCTGCAATCACTCGTGACGAGATGACAACAAATCCAAAACTATCATAGTCTACTATGATGCATTGTTTTCCATTTCAGTGCAGGTGACCGAGAGAGAGATAAGGCACTGAAACTGTGGACAACACAACACAGGTAGGGACATGAGGCTTTAGAGCACTATTGGGAAAAACTGTGCAGATGTCACTAGGAGACAAATTTCGCAATCCGAGGCAACAGTGATAGTTTCGGGGTGAAACCTAGTTGGGAGGAAGAATTACGCAGTTTATGGGAGGAAGGACAAGTGGGGTGTCGAGGAGATGCTGGGCCAATCTGCACAATTTTCTAGGGGAGAACTAGGCAGGTCATCGAGTTGGGATCTGCGAAATTTCTCCGGGGAAGACAATGCGGGTAGCAGGAGGCACTGACAAAAAATCTGCGCAGTTTTCCAGAGGAGCAAAAGATCGAAATGTAGGAGATGCTGGTCAAAATTGCGCAATCCTAGGAGACAGTCCAAGCTCTGACAGTTCTGCGCAATTCCTAAGTTGGTTGCAGAGTGGCGAAGAAGGGATGGTAGGAAACTTGTATACAATTTTGGAGATCAGTACAACCCTGGGTCACAACTCAAGTTCTTTCTTCGGCTGACTAGTGGGAGGCTTGATGGGAGGTCTTGCGGGAAGCGCATATTGGATCAAACTCTGGGACAACTTCTGCATAGTTCTGGGAGTTAATCAGCTGGCTCATTTCCATAATCACATAGAGCAAGTTTCTTGGAGGATGGCCTTAAGCTCTGCATAGTTTTGAGCAGTAGTGCGAGGTCACTAAGATCAGGTCTCGTTAATGGAGGGTTGTTTGGTCGACATATTTTTAGGAAAAATGACTAAGTGTGAAAGCAAGTGTACTCATGCATACATGACAATGTGATCACACACTTAGCATGCCTCAATGACAAGACACCTCAAAGCAACAAGAAAACATGTTCTCAATGAGACTGACTCGAAGGTTGAGAGTGACAAGTGTAGTAGTCGAAATATGTCTTCGAATGACCGTGACGACACTTGCGCAAAAATGTTTACAATTCTGTGTGTGAGTGCGGCTAATGTCAACAGAGCAAGAAAAACTCATACACACAAATACAAACCTTCAAAATAGCCAAAACAAACTCGCAAGCATTACATAGTGATCAACATGCCAAAAGACTACGAGTGATCAATCAAGTAAAGAGGGTGTAAAAACTCGACAAGAGCTCATGGGATGAGCCCGAGTGTTTGCGACCATCAACGGGAAAAACCAAGGAAGGCTCTGAAATTTGGATGCAGGCCAAAATTTTGAAGTGTATTACAGTCGCTACAATGATACCTAAAATATAAATAATGAATAATAGAAATAATATTATAAAGATAAATCAATGAAATATGTAGATTAGATAGACATAATTCCCTTAGAGGTAATGCAACCTCCCTTATCATTTCTTTGATAGAACCTACCATAAGGTTGTAGAGTTGAAACTATGCCTTAAAGATGCACCAAGAGGGATCAATCAAACTACAAGATTGGAGCCAAGCTATCCAAGGGAGTTCATGTAGAAGTGTTGGAGATGACAATCGCAAGTAACCATAGGTGCTTAAGGGAGGTGGAAGGATACTTACCTTTGTCTAGGCTTATATGTGTAAATTAATGAAGTGGAGAGTTGTGACAATCAATAAACCTCATCTTATAATGACCTACACTAAGCTCTAAATTCTTAAAAAAGAATAATTTCCCCATTCTCGAATATATGTATGTATGTGTGTATAAAGAGCACTAGAAATTATATTATAAGGATAAATCAATAGAATATATAGATTAGAGAGATTTGATGCCCTTGGAAGGAATGGTACCCCCTTACCATTACTTTGATGGAACCACCTTTAAGGTTATAGGGTTAAAACTAAGAAGGTATGAGTGGAAATATGCCATGAAGATGCATTAGGATGAATGAATCAAACCTACATGATTGGAGCCAAGCTAGGAAAAGGAGTCCATGTAGAACTGGTGGGCATTCCAATTGCAAATACTCTTAGGTGCTTGAGGGTTACAGAAGGATATAAACCATTCTCTAGGTTTATTGTGCTGAGAGGTGCTCTACAACCTAGTATGGGGAAGATGTGTAGGCATAATGTAAGTATGTCAAAAAAAATTAAATGTCAGTTCTATTACACATTACATATTGTATAGATAGATGTAAACTAAGCACAATTAAATGCCATCTTCAACGGGCCAAAAGTAAATGTATAACTCTATTAATTTATCAACCAATCACTCGATCTCTCATTATGATTGCTTGCTCACTAAATTTGTTCCTAGACACATAGTCAGGGGCGGGAGGAGGTGAAAGGTTGTTGTATTATGAGGTGTGTTTGATCGGTCCCTTGACTGCCTTATCGTGATTCAAACACTCGACAACAAATCGTCTTCCTCACTTGTAAGGAACTCAATCTTGCTTTGTGGCCTTTTACAATTACAGGTTGGTTCTTACCTCTGTGAACATTATCACACATATTTTCCACCCAATACCCAATAGATTTTACACAAGTTCTAATTCTCCAAATGACTTTAATATTGAGGTTACAATGTTTGTGAAGCATGTGTGGATCGTGGTCAAGGGAAATCCAATGGCCTCAAGGACAAAGATGATGAAATGAAGACCAAGCTCCTTTTACTTAGATTCCTTAAGAACAACAACATTTTGGAAGCCATATCCACTAAAGTCAGTTAACGTCACAGATGGAATACTAAACACCACTTTCAGGAAAATTCAAACTCGAAGGCCATCACTCTACAAATGATACTGGGGAGTTTTCCTCTATGGACCAATACTTGCAGTTGTATGAGCTTGAGTTTTTGTTCGAAGGAACTTAAAATTCAGTAACACCGAGTCCCAAAAATTTATGAGCATTTACATCTATAAATAGTGGTAAGTGTGGTACAGAAGAGATTAAGTTTGATAATGAGATTGATAAGATAGCAAGTGCACGCATTGAGTGTTTTCACAAACAAATGAAGTTGTAGAAAAAATATTCTTACAAGACTTGTTAGAGTATGTTGGCGAGTAATGTTTGATAACTACAAGTTGATAGGGTGAGTATGTTTATGCTTATTTACTTATCCTTTCCTTCCATCTTACATGTATGGGATGGACAACATTTACCTACATTTATTTATGGCTTTTTGAAATTATTTACCTACATTTATCTTATGGTTTTTTGAAATTATTTTTACTCTATATAAGTATATGACCACTTCTATCTATCTAGATTATTTGTTGTTTAATTTAAATCGATGTATATGGATGACCATTTTTATCACTAAATAATAAAAATAAAATTATTCTCACTATTTAGTTAAAAAAATTTGCATTTCAAAATTAAATATAAATCAATATTTAATTAAATGGAAACCTCTTTAATTAAACATAAATCAATATTTAATTACATGGAAGTTTTATATATTAAATAACATTAATATTTTGAAACACTTACTTTAGCAAATGCTTTTTATTTATTTTAAAATTCACAAATTCAAAATTCAAATATTTATATAATAACTATAAATTTGATAAATGATCATTTAAAATAATACATTCAATTTACATAAACTTCAATGAATTTATTACAAAAACTTTAATTAGTTTATAAATATTATTTCTGAGACAGGGGTTATAATTTACATAAATTCAATGAATTTATTACTAAAAATTTTATAGTTTATAATATATTATTTGTGACAGGGTTTATATAGCCTACTAAGGAAGAATGTAAATTACATTCAAAAAAATAAAATTAAATATAGAATGAGAAATATAATTATAATTAAAATGGTTATAATCAAAATTAAACATCTTTAGACCCATCTACTCTAAATCTACAATTTTGAGAGATCAAATCCAAAATACAATTAGAGAGATCAAATCTCTTAAGTTATATATCTTTTAGAAAAAATTCCTATCAACTTATAAATTTAAACTAATTTACATTACACTATATATTATAATTAAAAAAATATTCATATATTTTTTAAAAATATTATAATTAATAAAACAACATTAATACTTATATTTTATTTCAAAAATATTCCTACATTAATTTTTTAATATGAAATTACTTTCAACTTTAGCGAGGACTATCTTTATCCTTTCCAAATTAATGCTCATATTTTTATTTCAAAAAATATTCGTATATTAATTTCTTAATATGAAATTACTTTCAACTTTAATGAAGATTATCCTTATCCTTTCCAATTTAATACTTATATTTTATTTTAAAAATATTCATATATAATATTTTTATATTACCACCACTTTCTTATCAAAGGGTGTCAACGCTCACCCCATCCCTTTGTAAGGAAGAGATGCATAAGCTTGACTCGACTGATAAGGAGAGGATGCGTAAGCATGATCGACGATAAGAAGAGGAGCCCGGGCAACGTGAGGTATGAACGCTCGGCTATTAAGGATGCGTAACGGCCGGCTGATGGAAATGGACTGACTACCGGAGAATATTCGTGTTATTTCGTCTTACACTGGTTGTACACGAATGCGTGGGTTAACCGGTACTGGAATTTTAAACCGCTTCAAATCTTCGTTTTCGAGAGGGATAATCAACTCGCGGATATCGATCAAATACTGGAAACGCGTATAGGTATATATTTGGGAACCATAACATTGAATGGGTAGTGAGGATTATGCCTTATCCTTCAAATTACATTTTTTATTTTATTTCAAAAATATTATAATAATTTTATATAAAATTACTTTCGACTTTGTGAAAATTATGGTATTTTCAAACTAATATTTATATTTTTACTTAAAAATATTAATTTCCAACTTTAATGAAAATATCTTATTCTTTTTAAATTAAATTATCTTTATTCTTTTTAAATTATATTTTTATTTTTATTTCAAAAATATTCCTACATTAATTTTTATATGACATTACTTTCCACTTAAGTGAGAATTATCCTTATCCTTTCCAACTTTACTCATTGTACCTCATAAGTACAATGTGTCATAGTGAAGGTCTCTCAAACGCCTTCCCACTTGGGGAACCGACTTTCAGTTTGGTCACAGACATTGCTTTTGCATGTTAGGTTCTATTATGAAAAGCATTTATAAAAACAGTAAAGGTAAATGAATTATATATTGTTTTCACAGCACTAATTAATTATACGAGTTGCGTTTTGATCTATATTTTTAAAGGGGAAATATGATAAGGGTATATGTCTGAATTAGAAATATTTATTTTAAATTTTATTCGAAATTAAATTTTTGTAGTGTTATTTTTTATTTTTTTTATATAATGAGGAAATAAATCAACAGTGGACACTCGAGACATTTATACTTGTAATAATTTATTAGTGTATAAGGAAGTAAGACAAGTTATTAGTCAAATAAAAATTATTTTAAGAAATATATTATGTTTAAATTTTGTATTAAGAATACGAAAGAAAAATGAAAAATAATACCATAATATTTTTATTTTTTTTTTTAAAAATAAAAATAAAAATAAAATGAAAATTATATTTATAAATGAATAAATAAAAATGGTTATTTTTTAATTGAAATCCATCTTATATTTTTAAAAACTTAAAATCATTTTTATTTAATTATAAAATTTGAAAAAAACTGAATTTATATTGTTTAATCTGTAGAATCAAAATTAAATTTATATTGTTTAATTTGTAAAATCAGAATGTCTCGAAAGATTTTTCAAAGTACTAAATTTTGATTGTATTTTCTTTTTAATTTTAATGTTAAAAGCAAATATAAACATTTAGTTCAAAATTAGACTCTCTCAATAGCCAAACTTAACCATTAGTCAGTGAAGTCTAATGTTTTGGGGCTCACACCTTGTTCCAATGAGCCTTTCTCTAAAGAAGCATGCAAATGTTTTTCATTACTCCAGTTATGTTGTATAACTGCTATAAGATAAAAATGTTGTGGGAAGATGCTAGTTTTCAGAGTAAAGAAGAGTAGGAATATGATTTAGAGAATATGCTTCTACACCTTTTTCAAAAGAAAAAAGCTGTATATTTTTATAAATGACAATCATCAAATATAGTAAGTGTATAGTAAGTGTAGAGGGAATATTGACAATATTTCCGAGTCATATAACAAGAAGTTATCATATATGCATGTTAACCTGTCATCCATGACTACATTCACTGATAGATCTAAATGACTTGAAAGATAGAGAGATAGACCCTTATACAGAGAATAAGGAAACTAAAAATATGATACTTGAGCATATGACGATGATAAAATTACGGGTTCATGATACATACCAGGATAGATAAGTATTCATATATACCCGGCATGGAGAATGGTTGAATTTGATGCGTGATAGACCCTACAATGATGCTCAGATACCATTTTCCGCCTTGAGTCCGCAAGCCCCTCTTAGATAGCGAATCAGCAATCATATTCTGTAAGTGTTTTACAGAAAAGAGAAAAATCTTCCAAATTAATGAAATCCTATACATCCATCCAAAAAAATTGGTATTTTTTATTGAATGTTCTTCTACGACTTACGATTATCTGCTTCTTTAAATAAAACTTATTGTATGCTGACGTTTGGTTCCATGAGGTTTGAAGGTCGAATTCGGGGGCCTTCTGAGCATAATGCTGAATTGGATCTTTAGCTGCCCCGCCCACCTCGCCTATTCAAGAAATAAATATATTGTGAAAGCATTTCACACTGGAATCATACGATAAACTCTCTCAGCACAGTTTTAAATATCGTGATGTCTATATTCCTTTCAGTACACATCGAAATCAACATACATTTATTTATTATTATTACTTTTTGAGGTTACGTGGTGGCCCGTATTACTATAACTTCTGGGTGCTGTGAGCTTGCGCGATACTTTTTGGTGCGTTGCGTTTATCTCCTCTCCCAAGGGCGAATACCTAGACATTTTCAAAAACTTGCCAATTAACTTGCTAATATACTTTTATTATTTAAAATCAAAACATTTTCTTATTTAAAATTATAACAATTACCTTAATATGAAATTATCTTCATTTATAGTTACCTTAATATGAAAGTGTCTTTATTTTCGTTTAGATTGGCGTTAATCTTAGATTTACAAAGGTTGATGCCAATACAACCTAACATGATTGAAGCATTGCCGTGACCTGGAAAATGGGTATAAAATGAAACACTTTCAATTTCGATCAACTTTATCCAATTACTATGTCCTGTGGTCCTTTTCATATAGTCCTGCTGACATTCACAGACCAAGGCGCTAGAGGAAAGAAAACTACATTTTGCTAGTGTATCTACCCCTGCCTCTATGGAGGATATGAAAAAAATAACCCAGCTGTTGTCTCTAGTACTTTCTTTGACTCCACTGCAGTTTTACAAGGGTTGCTATAACTACCTTTGAACAAACCTAGCTAAGGAAAATATAAAGTACCATAATAAATAATTTGCTTAGCCATCCATTGATTAGATTTATATAAATAAAATGGGTGCAGAGTGACCAGAATGTAGACCTGTCCATTGAAGTTAGGCCTTCATGCCGCCTCGTTGTCGGTCACGAGCTCGTAGACCGTCCTTACGCATTCGACCCCACACTAAGAGTTACGAACGACAGACAAGACCGTCCTTACGTATTGGAGCCTCTTCTTTCTCCAGGCTGCTATCTCAATTCACGTGCTGTCACTCAAAAGGCTGAAGTTATTTTCCTTGCATGTCAGAGATCATTTATTATTCTATGGAGTTGGAAATAGGAGTTACCCACAATAACAATTATAAAACGGTACAAAAGACAGACAAGACCGTGGTCACCGCAGCTGTATCTATTCCTTTCGTGATTTGCCACTTTTTGAAATTCAAAGTGGCCACACTTTAGCAAGTACGTGAATAAGTTTTAATTTGGGCAGTGGGGTAAAATTAAATAATTAGTAAATTGTTATGTTTTTAGGGAAAGGTGTAATTAGACTTTTAAGTATAAAGATCAAATTTATTTTCCTTATTATTTATTTAATGATTATTAATTTTATCATTTATGTAATAGTAATAATTATTAATTAAATTAAGATATAAAAATATTATTTCAAACAAGCACACCCAAAATGTGGAATATTTTAAATATAGAATTTAATTGAATTCTTAATTATGATTCTAACATTTACCAATTTGTAAATTATAGTGTTAGAATATAGAAATTTGAATGTTATATTTATATATTTAAAATTATGATTTTATATAATGTTAAAATATAGAAATTTGTGATGTTATTTATGAATGTATAAATTTACATTTAACAAAAAAATATAATAAGATGAAATACCTATATTCTTAATAAGATTCAAGATAATGATATCATATAATAATTTAAAAAAATTTAAAGAAAAAGAAAATTAACTTTTAATTATATTTTTATATGTTTATTTTTAGCCTTAATTTCATATATGAAACCAAATACTATGTAAACCTAATCCATGATATATATAATCAAATTTAAAAAACTGAAATATTCCCTTTAAATGAAAAGTAATTAAAAAAATTACAAAATTTATATAAATAAGAACAAGTTATAGCAAACAATCATAATACAATTCTAGGAAAGAGGTTTGCCACCAAAGTAATATAATTTAAAAGGCCAAACTAATTCTTTTCCATAATGGTCAACTACAAACATAATCCAATACACTTTAAACTAGAAATTCTTGACGTGAGGATACAATAAATAATAATTTAAGAACCAAATATAGCATATTTGGGTGTGGATAAGGGGTAGGAAGTCAGCTTCCTTCACTTGCAGCCTTCTAGTTGATTAGTAGGTGTGGAAAGAGGGGAAATTTACATTGTGGAAAACATAAAATATTTCTCTTAAATATTAGCTAAACTTAATGTGGTATGATTGGAGATGTATTGGAGTTAAAATCCCCTTGATTTTTTATAACTAATTCTAATGCTATTAATTTTTTCTTTTGTAGAAGAAATACTCCTGTAAGGATCTCCACTTTGAGATTATACATATTTTATTACTGGCTTTACTTTTCAATAAAGGATCAAAGTCAGATATCCAATTCTTTGATTGAATCTACATGACTCAACAGAATTGGATTGTATCTACATGACTCAACAGGAAAAGTCACATTTTAGGAATCTCCCAGTAGTTAATTTACTCATAATAGTGATACAGGGATTTGGGATGGATTCCTCCAATGTCAAAAGGAAGGGGCATAGACCACCAGAACAAAAAGAAATGCACAAAACCCAATTTACTCAGAATAGTGATACAGGGGTTTGGGATGGATTCCTCCAATGTCAAAAGGAAGGGGCATAGACCACCAAAACAAAAAAGAATGCACAAAACCCAATTTGAGGCCATGAAAGAAAGCATCTAAACCAATCTCGAAAACATGTGAAATCAACACATTAAATACCCTTATTTTCCTTTGTGCTATTTAGATGATATCATTACTGAATCAAATTTCCTCTGATAATTAGCCAATTTCCCATCCACCCATTGTAGATATAAGAGACCCTATAAATATTTGGTTGATTTCTAAAAGTATATGGATAATATAGGTTTAATTTTAGTTATTTCATGAAAACTTTATTCATGTCTTTCATTCAAATTATACATGGCAAAGAAAAGAGTGCTATCAAAGGTCCTCCACCCTTTCCAAAGTATGATCGTAATTGATCATGTATCTAGACATATCCCTACTAGGGAGACAAGTACTCAACTTTAGTACCCTATCTTCTAGATAAAATTTTTGAATCAATTTAACTAAACCAAAATTGTACATGATTTTTTTAAATAATGATTATAATGTGTATTTATTAATTTGAATATTTACATTTAATATCATCACACGAATATGTAGTTAGAGAGGGTCTATTAATACCATGATGATCAGTCACATGTCAAAGTGGGATGCAACACAATAACGTATTGATGTCATATCAATGATACTGGGATCTATCACATAGATTTAGATGTGAAATATGCAAGTTCATGTTCCATATAAATATTCTACTTTCAACCAGACCCATACATAAAATTTGAAAATATTGTAAGCTAACAAATTTTGTGCTTGGAAAATTTAGCTAAGTAGATTTTAATTTTTAATGGTAGTTTAATGCACTACATAATGATATATCTATGAGTTACTTTAATGATGATGTTCCTATGGCATGAGAGGCTTGGTGAAAGTGGTGGTGGTGATGGCCACAAGGATGGTAAGTTGCTTGGTATGGGGATGTTGAAGAAGATAGTAGTTATAGGACTTGTGGTGGGAAATGATTTAGATTTGCTTTATATATTGATATAATTTAATATGCATAAATATTAATATGCATAAATTTTATGTTTTAAAAAATATAATATATCTTATTTTTACAATGAACTATACTTGCTAGTTCTAAAAAAGTTGACAAAATAAATTTTAAATGTGATTATTGCCAAAACATGTGTCAAAAATTTAATATAAATCACAAAATTTTATTTAATATATATATATATATATTATATCTATTATATATTTAATTATTATATAAAATGTTAATATATAAAACAAATAATATCACTGAGTTCAAATTATATTTCATAATAATAATAATGTTCAAATTTTAATAATTAATGAGTTGAGCACATCATATTTCAATACTTGATCCATATATTTTTTAAATTAATGTTAAAATGTTAAGTCCAAAGTTATGACTAATTTAAATCATTTAAATTGAAAATGAAATTATTTCTAATTGGCCCAAGGCCTTTCTATATCAGCACTGAGTGGATGTACCGAAGTTGACTTTTTATTTTTTTACAAATAATGAAGTTGACGTTTTATTTTTTTACAAATATGTTAAACACACATGGGAGCAAGAACAATATGAATGATAAATCATGCAAGTACAATTTTTATTAACAAGAGATATACATTTATAGTACATTATGTGGCCGTTGGGTTTCACATCCCAAGGTCTCTTGGACTCCTTTTGTCCATTTGACTTCCACACTAACCCATTGAGGATTAGGTGTCCAACATTCCCCCCATTAATCTGAAGGGTTATGTATGAGTCCAAGAAGAGTGTTGTAATACAAAATGTCCAAAAATCCATGGCAGCACTAGGCTGAATGTGCTCTCTGAAATGTTGGTATAAAGGGCGGTGGTTTAAGGATGACCACCAACATTGGAACGCTTAGTGCAGTTCCCGGACACTCTTCCAAAACTGGCAAGAAGTTGAAGTCTTCTGCTAGAGGAAGTGCTCCTATTGTTTTGAAGAGGGAAACCTTCAACAATTAAGGGAGGTCTCACCCCGCATAAAAAGGGAAAACTTCAACCTGAAAAGGGAAGTCTCAACCTGTGATGGTTTAAGGATGACCAACAACTTTGGAATGCTTAATGCAATTCCTGGAACTCTTCCAAAACTGGCAAGAAGCTGGAGCTGCTAGAGGAAGTGTTCTCAATTTTGTTCCTGGAATTCTTCCAAAGCTGGCAAGAAGCTGAAGTCTTCTGCTAGAGGAAGTGTCCCAAATTTCCAACTAAAACCCAACGGTCACATAATGTACTATAAATGTATATCTCTTGTTAATAAAAATTGTACTTGCATGATTTATCATTTATATTGTTCTTGCTCCCATGTGTGTTTAACATGGTATCAGAGCGGGCGATTGCTGGTCCTTCTCCAATTTGAGCCACTTGTTTTGTGGTCTCTATATATATGTCAGTTTTGCGTTACCTGACCTCTGACTCTACCTTATTCCCCTCAGACCTGAAATAACCTACCTCTGCCAGCACTGCACATCTGTCCATATTGTCATTTCCTGTTTTACGTTGAGGCCTGACCGTGCCACTGCAGAGATACGCCACCATCGATGAAGGTCCTGCTCCCTTTGAATGCATATGGTTCGAAGTTTGAATGCGTTATGGTTCGAAGTTGAATGCATTTTGTAATGTTGTCTAATGGTAACGTTGTGAGTGGTATCGAGTTTGGTTTATTGAATGAGTTTGTATTAGAATCTGTATATGCGTTCATTCCATATGCCTGGTTGTTGTGAGAAGTCAGAACAGTAAGCGCTGGAGAAGTCAGAACAGTAAGCAATTAAAAGAACCGCATCTGCGCCTTTCAACCGAGCATGATATAATTGCCACGCATCAATGATGAACTCTTTGCACAACAAAGGGCACTCTATCCCAGCATCTCGAATGGCCTGCAAATTTTCAAAGCTCCCCTAGAAGTACTTGGAGTCTGTCAAGACATTAATACATGCTGCTCCTTTTTCGTAAGCTTGAGCAATTTTTATCGGATCAAAATTAGGCTGAATGACTCCTCTACTCGGCGATGCCTTCTTCACTTTTGCGATCAGAGTTAGCATGTCGATTTCCTCCGCACGAGCCCTCAACACACCAATGAAGTCTCTTGTAGGGGGCGCAGAAGGAAGACCTTTTTTTTCAGGCTTACAAGGGGCTTTCTTTCTTTTATCTGTGTAACCTCCTTTTCCTTGTTCCAAACAATTTCCTTCAATATGTTTCTGGGAGTGTTGCCTTTGTTCTACAGACAGAATTCAAAAGGACCCACGTAATGCAATGGAGGTCCAGCAAAGTGTTGAATTTTTTAAGGGCTGTTGTGAGAAGACAAAACAGTAAGCGCTGGAGAATTCAATGTATGATAGCGTTGAATGTTGAGTTGATAATGCGTGTTACGAGTTTGAATAAGGAGAGGTAAGTTTATTGTGTTGGTATTCGATTTTAATCAGAGTCTGGTTAAAATCGATCAGTGTTTTAAACTGATCTGCGTTTTCCAAAATCTTGAATCGATTCAATTTGTGTTGAGTTTGGAGGATAAAATGTTGATTTAAAACATTCACATGGTTGGATAGTATAATAAGCATGGGCATTTGATTTTATGAGCTTGATAAGCAGATTGGGAAAAGGCGCATTTTTAATATTTGGTGCAGAAATAATGAGCCAGAAGGCGCATTCTCGAGATTGATTCAAACGAGTAAGATATGATGGTGGCTGCATAAAGTTATAATGCATGTAAATGATATATGATCGTATTAAATTTCCAGACTCAGTCTTAACGCATAGGGCATTTGCTTGGTTGAAATTTGATTGTGAAATGAAATCTGATCTTAAAAGGTGCATGTACAAGATTGGATTTTGGATTGACTGATGTTTATTTGATATGAAAGCATGTAAACGGGGATTGGAAATGCAGATTGTAATTTGGGATGATGTGTATAAACACATGTGAATGTTGGTGATTAAAGAATGAGGGAATTAATACATGGGTATGAATAAAGGAATTATTCATAATTTTGATGCTTGAGACAATAAACTTAAAGGAATATCGTAAATTTTTATATTGAGGGAATCTTTCCAACCAGTTGAGCAAGAAGGTGTATGAATCTTCAGTAGTTCGTTTGTCTCCTGACTTGGATATATCTAAAGAAGTGTTGGTGTAGGTACTTCAAATAATTATTTTATTAATTTCGATACTTGCATTCGAAAGGAAGATAATCCACAAGGGTATTTCCGTTTGATGGCCATCATTTCTTCTTTGAAAGTGGTTATGCTGGGGTTTCTTGGGAATGACAGAGTTCAATGTTCATAATAATTGGGAACTGTATATATTCTTTAAAGTTGCAGCAATTTGGCATTATTTAGGAGTTCAATGGAAATTGTTTCAAGCCAATACTATCCTTTGTAGATCGAATTGGTGTATTTTCTTAAAGGTTGTTCATATCAGAGATTGTTATTGAACTAGATTGAAGTTGTTGCCATGACAAGTTCCCTTGGATTCAAGGCTGGTACAGGAAAATATCTTTTTGAGGCCTAAATTGCTTGTAGCTTTGGTGGAAGTTAAATTCTCAGGTGAATTGGAGGAAATTCATTTTTGAATGAGGAGTCTATTTTCCGGATATCACCATTCTTTGTGTGTTGAATCTATTGCAAGCTGATTGATTTGAAGTATAAAAGAGCAATTGGTGTCCATCGTTTCCTCATTGTTTTACTATTTTTTGAGGATTAAAAATGGCTCCAATTGGTGCAATATTAGAGTTAGTGGGCAATCTAATACTCTCTACTATGGATAATACAGTCAAAATCAGCAAGGATTTTCTCACCGATATTCAAACTTATTTGCAAAATGCACAAGAAAAGATCGATTTTGTGCAGCTTGAATCACAACTACAACAAGAAGAGCTACATCAAAATAGACATCATTCTGAACCTGCTTTTGTTCATAACATTGAGACAACCACCTATCAACAGCATGTTAATAATGTTATAGTTCATTCAAATAAAGTAGCAGTTGTATATGCAGATGCAGAAACTCAGTCTGCACTTCCCAAGTCCATCATCAGACCTTGGGAACAGCTTGTCCACAACAAGCACAAAACCGGTATTGGATATGACAAGGACTTGTCCTTTCATATCCCAGACTACTCAAAACCCATTCATTTTTAGAGTGTTGGATTCATTCATGATAGTTCACCTGCTCCTCATGATAGTTTAGCATCAGTTGTCCCAGACTCTGCCCCTCTTCCACAGCAACAACAACAACAGATCGTGAAATGCCAACACTGTGACCGAGATGGCCATATGAAAGATCACAGTTTTGATCTTCATCCATGTAACCACTGTCATAAAACTAGCCATTCTTCACATAGATGCTTCAGAAACAAACGTCCTGCAAGAACAAAGATTCATCTTGGATGGATCGCTTCTTGGAAATGGGCATCAACAGCTAAGAAGATATTCCAAACACATGTCAGAATTTGTTCTAGAGTATTGAACAATTTTGCAGTTGAGTTTTCTCCATCATCTCACCTTGTATTTGATAGGGGGGAAATGATGTGTAACAATACAAAGTAAAACTAAAATTAATGTCTTAATGAAAAACAAATACTTACAAATGAGCTCACCTATATTACCTGTAATTGCAGTCTGCCAAATGATCACAAGAGTTTGGGGATGACTCTCCTCCCAACCATAGGCTCAATTGTGCAGGATTTGCTACAAATGGCCACCTCCGAGCCCTCAATCAACGTACTACTACCAGTGACTCCTAAGTCTTAGAACACCATTCTCCTAAGAGAATGAAAGATAGAATCTTGGAAAGATGGAATGCAAAAATGCCTCTCATCTTCCTCACCATCTATTAAATAGAACAACATTGGAAGGGGAACTACATGCACACACTCCATGTGTCTACATGCAGCTTGATTTTTAGCTTTCTTGTTTTATTTCTTTACTTTTCTTTTGATTTTTAGCTTTCTTGTTTTATTTTCTTCTTTTTGATAGATGATTCTTTTTATTCTTTTCTTTGTTTTATTTCTATTTATTCTTATTTATAGCTTTAGTATAGTTATTACTATTTTTATTATTTTTATTTATTTCTTGTATTTTTTAAATTTCATTTATGATTATTATTTTTATTATTTATATTAAGTGATTTATTATTTATTTTTATATTACTTTATTATTTTTATCTATTTTGTATTATTTATTTTTTTTTGTTTATTATTATATTATTATTTATTATTTTTATTTATTAATTAAAGGAGGGATATTACTACTCTCCCACTTTTAAGGGATTTTCGTCGCAAGTTATTAGTATATTTTATTATTTATATTTATTATTTTTCTTTTACTTCTGTTGCCAACACCCTTGCTGACTATTATAACAGCAGGCATCGGGAGTTCCCCCACACCCGGGAATCTCAAGGAATCTCTGTCCTTTTTCCCACTTTCGGCACCCAGGCTAAGCCTGACCCGGTCTGTATCTATCCAAGGCTGGCTCCAAGGCTCGCACATGATCAGACCTCATCTCCCCAGGCAGGCATCCGGTCCGGTACTCAATTGACCCCAGGCACTCGCAGCTGGCCCCACTCTCCGACAACTACTAAGGCGCACAACCCCGGCATCGAAGTCCTTTTTACATCCCTTCCAAACTTCACATCCCAATCCAATACAGGCACCTAGCCTGGAAACATCAGGCACTTGGGTCCTTTCAAGATGGTCCCTTAGCTCTCAAGAGCTATCCATCAAAGAGCTATACACAAGACAAAGGAACCACTGGCATATGTAGTGTTGATTGAGTTTTGTCCCCATCCCATATGGTGTTACTTATTCTCCCTCGTGCGTATGGGCTCCCGTGAGATCATCAAATAAACCGTCCCTCTCGGCCGATTTGTGGAGTCTTGTGAATCATCACATCTCAACATGCATCCAATGCATTAACCATACCCTCATAGTATCATGGGAAATAATCCACATGCCAGCTCTTGCATGTCATCATGAGAACGTTCATCTTTGTCAATCACAACATTATGAATAATAAGGAACTGCATGCTCATGCATGTCATAGATTTGTACGGAACTATCACATGCTTCAGTTATACCATCAACATAATTATATTTAAGACATATCATGACTTCTCATAAATGAACCACATGTCAATAATCCTCATATTATAGCATCATAATTCCTATGCCACGTTATGCATGTCCTATCCATCATGAGTATTGAACATTAAATACCTATCATCAGGTAGTAAATGAAAATGTCAATATACCTGGACATAACGTCATTATATCTATGCATATCACTATTATCGTATAGATACCTTATCACTATAAGAACCATATGTACATCATTATCTTCCTATCATGATAGCATGAAACATCGTCAATATGTTTTCATCAAGTTGTCAAGTACTTTTCAATAATCAGGTTGACCAGTTACACCAATGGTATAATCATCTAAGTACATCTTTAAATTTCATATGAGCCTTATCATCTTGAGTCTTAATCTCTCATCATATATTCTTCCTTCCCCAAGGAAATTTTGGTGAAATTCATTGTTTAAGATATTACGAGTGATACCATCATTATTTAAATCATCTATCTCAAAATTAAAAATCCCTTGATTTTACATCTTTGGCTTACTGATTCCAATACTGCTATATGCAATCGCATATAAACATTTTTTCATTGTGATTTAATTTTATATCATGCTTAATTTACTTGCACGAGGATTTTTTTATCCATGCTGACTCAATTAACACTTCATTCGCAGAAATATTTTCTTACCTCGTTAAGTTCGTAAAGTTCGTATCTCAATACCACTTGATTTCTTTATCATAAATTCAGTTTCCTCAAGCTGGGCAAAAGACTCTTTCTTATTAAATAGTATCATTATTTTAGATTTTGAAACAGGTGGAAACACTACTACCATCATTGTCCATGAGAAACGTAAATGTGAGGTGTTATGTGGAAATGACTTCTTTTAACGTTATGGGAAGTCCTACTCATGAAATAATGAGTCAAGTACAATCTCTATTAATTGAATTTCACTACTTTTGTCACTATGTACACAATCCTTCTGAAGGTATCCGTATAAAATTTCTAACAACATTCCTTCCTATGTCTTCCTTGTTTATTATCATTTGGTCATCATGCAACTTCATACCTTCACATCATTATGACCATTACCAATCATGTTTCTAGCTCTACTCATTAATACCTTTAAAAGAACTTTCTTCTTGATATAACATCCCTTCCTTTCCAAATGTAATCTGCTTATCAACATAATAAAATTACATGATCATACGTCTTATTATCCCTAGTTCATTCATATAGTTATTCATCTATGGAAAACTTTTCAATGGGGTTTTCCCATTAGATGGAAAATTGTTATAGATGTTGTCACGCACACAACTTATCCTTTCCAATCATTTTAGCATACCGTCCAAGTTTCGTAAAATTATTACCATAATTATTCAACTTCATTGGTTGATTGCCAATATTTTCTTCTTTATGTGCATCATCCTTAGATCGACCTTATCATGACACTTTTAGAGTACCAAGTTATGTTTATACCAAATCCTTACATTATCTTCCAAAATACCACAATAATCTTCTTTTATGTTCCAAAATAGGTTGTCTCTTCTTACTGATTTATTATCTTTGTTGTAATATTTCTTCTCTACCACCTTAATTATCTGATCCAAGTTGGGCATAATCACATGAACTATCCTTAGTTATCATCCTTAAAAGTTTGCAAGTTTCTCCTTTCCATTTTTCTTTATACAACTTTAACCATTATATGCAATTAACCTTGAATCACGAAACCTCATGTAACATTATACTCAACATCTAAACTGAAATCCAAGTCTATACGATTTGCCACTGAGGCTGAAATATACCATCTTGTAGCTTGATGATGTTTAATATACAAATGATATGAGTAGTAAATGAGCAAATACATGTAATATGCATGGAAATTGAAATGCAAAATTAAATTTATTAGAAGATCATATTGAGAGAGTTGTGTTCTTGCAATAATAGACCAAAGAAATGCCAAGCAACTGTTATTGCTAAAGGACAATGAGAACAACAATCCAATCCAAATAATTAGTGAATAGTATGATGAATATTCAAGGAATGTTATCTCTATGTTTTTAGATCAGATTGAATAGATGCAAGTGAATAACAATCAACTAAAGGTAATAAGATATCAGAGTTTATCCATTGTGAATTGGAACAGATTTCACTTATTTTAGAGCACTTCAATTGGTGACAAATTTCACCTTCAATTATCCAAATAGTTCAAAAATTGTGCTGTAAAATGAACTAGTGGTGAGTAATTACACCAGCATTAAAGATTTGTTACAAAAACATGCTAGTATACCATATCAATAGTGCAATCTTTCAGAGAATTATACATCGTCAACTATGGGTAGATTATCACCATCCAAGATTACAAGATTATATATTTTTCCAATGACTCAATGAGTCATAATAAAACTATATCTTTAATTATGTGACTCATTTAGATTTTCGCTTTGTTATATGGTTGTAATGGAGAGAACTGTTGTAGTTAATTATATCACTTTTTATATTTAGAAAATGATAAGAGGACAATCAACTCAAGAAAATGAGATAGTAGTTTTACCACGTAATGAGATTCTAATGCGAACAGAGAACCAAAGAATCTGTTGTCTATAATGATGCATGAGAAAGCCAATGAGGAACTAATGAATGCACCAAACCTTAAGTTATACCAACGTTATTCTGCTGTCAAGAATCCAATTGTTGTAACTTATTGCCAAGAATATATCAGTCCTTAGATACCAAATTGGATAGCTAATTAAGGAAAAACTGCAATGTGATGTGAGTCACTAGATGATCCAAACAATCAACTAATTCACTTTTCAAATGATCACTGAATGCAAGATAAGGAGTACTAATGATTTAGATTCAAGCTTAGTGCCAAATGCAAAGGTAATATATCATGGTAATGTCAAGCTCAGACCTATATCCGACCTCTAAAAATATCAGATTTCTAACAGTGAAATCAAGTCACTCAATATCAAGATTCATCACTAAAGAAGCATAAAATAAGAGCCAAAATACTTAAATTATTGTTGTGATAATTATGCAATGAATTTTCTTTTTTCTTTTTTTAACCAGATATGTATTAACCATGCCAAATTTATCCAACAAAGTTTTGAAGATTCTTGATTCATTTTAATCTACTATTTTGTATATTTTTCCCTTACGGTATGCAATCAGACCATTGCCAAATTTGAAACTGTGTGATTGATCATGCAAATTATCAAAAATCACTAATTTTGTAGTATTAAAACTTAGAGAATTGTCTCAACATAAAATCAAAATTCCAATGAGTAAAGCTTAAGAATATTAGTGGTAGTATTGTTTTAAGAAGGTACTTGAATTCTAAAAGAAAATTCAACATGACTTTTGAAATTATATGTCAAGCCAATATTAAGTCTGCAGATTTATGGCCTTATGTGCTAGGATAAATTGAAATTATGTACTGTAGAGTGAAATATTTTGAGTATCTGTTTAAGCAATCATAACCTATGTTAGAAGAATTAAATGGACTGCTTTTAACAAAATAAATCGTTTGAACAAATTTAGTGAATGTATCTTGAGATTCTTATGGTTATTAAATGATTACTCTAAGAAATTTTAAGAAATAAAACCATCAAAGAAATATTCCACACCATAATAAGAAGAGACACCGCCACCCGACCCAGAACCGGATCGGATGACTCGGAAGGTTATTCCTCCCCAACACCAAAATAAAATTATTTTATTAATTATATGGCCTGCCTGCAAGCGCACCCACGAAGGCAACACCATATCGAATCCCTTAAATTACAATACATTTAACCATATTAATTGCCTGGATAAGACATAAATTTGTAAGCTTGCGGCCATGGCTATGCGTGTTCCTGCAAATTCCATTGTTCTTTTCAACAACAATGTCGAGAAATCTACACACACTATAAGGTCAATAGTACCATTTACACAATCAATAGTACCATTTTCTCATGCAAGGAATAATCATAGCCCGATCACATAATCTCCACCCACTCAAATAGCCAACTGCATACTTGGTGGCTCTCCAGCTCACAAATGCAAAAGTTGTTGGAGCTTGGACCACGATGTTTAACAACTAGCAACAATCATTGCAGAAGGGCGAGCAATTATTTTCATTCATATTAGAAGGAATGCAAATAGATTAGCGGACCTCCTTTCCAATAAAGGGATGGAAGATAATCTAGCTTTGTGTTAGCTCACACATAGTTCTCTCTCAACTGTCACCTGGTTCTCTTAATGTCAAACCCTCATCTCTCAAAACAAGATGCTTCAAAAAAAGAAATTCCAATTCACTTATAATCAAGATTTATGACAAGATTATTAGCTTACAACAATGACTCAATGAAGCATGTAAGGATTAATCAATAAAGCAAGTAAAGGAAATGATAATTAGATGAAAATGTTAAAACAATAACTCAAATGCCTTAATAGAAAGTGCTCTGAAAAACCCTCACTTATAATATGTTATGACAAATGGAACAAGTGAGAATTATGCAAATGAAAGCACAAGTAAATGATCGTAGATGAGATTACTAACTAGGAAATTAAAGATATACTATTTCAATCTAAAACACAAGTGAGATAAAGACGAATTACTCAATGTAATTTATACCAAATAGCCAATGAGATCAAATAATTAGCAATGAAGTCTAGATGTATTAATGACCAAGTGAAGCAATCCAATAAATTAGATATAAATACAATGAAATGAAAATTAAACTAAAGATTTAGTCACTTCCACAAGAAATCCTCCCTTTTAAATAAGGAGATGGGATACAATAGAAATAAATCCCAAAGTCACTCAAGAAAAAAAATGTATTTTTATTATGAGATTACAAAGGAATAATCCCTTAAACAGTAAAAGAGAATTTTCAAATGAACGTTTAAATACCCCTTCTGAAAATATTAATGAGAGAAAATACAAGGATTTACAAAATGTTTATAATGATAAACCTTCTCCAAAGGAAATCGATTTTCTTCTAAATGAAATCCATTCCAAAAAAAATAATCGACGTCAAAACTTCAAAGGAGGAAAATACGTAAAGTGACCCAAGAAAAACCTTGGGCTAGGGGATCGAATCTCACAAGAATTGAATTTTAAAACCCCAAATCGCAAATTTCTTATTTCTTCCAAGATCGAACTTGGATACTTCTCAACAAATTTCGCTCAGGTTTTCTGGAAAATTTCGTTCAAGGAAATAGAGAAATTTCTCTGGCAACCAAAGAAGTATAAAACGGCTCAGAAAATGTAGAAGACTTCTTTTCTGAATTTTGATTTGTGGTTTTCCAAGCCTCCATTGACTGCTCTTCCAGAATCGACTTCAAGAATCCCTTAAAAAAATGTCCACGGGAAACTTGCTTTAAACTCTCAGATATTTGCAGCCTTTATAGAGATAAAACAGAGCCTCCTTTTGTTCTCATCTAGGCAAGGTAAATAGCCCAAAAATTTTAATTAAATTTTGCAAAAAAAAAAAAAAAAATATGATTAACTTCTCAAATTTTAAAGCCCTAAACCCTTAAAACAAATCGGAATACGTCAAGTTAGCAAGGGCTTTCAAATCGGAAAGTTAACAGCCATTAATCACAGGGATTAAGAAAATTGGAATAAACAACCAGTAAAGATGCAGGGGGCAGCAAGGAGCCCAGATATGAAAATATGTACATGATAAGATTAGCCATGGAAATTACTCATAGGAATGACTTTAAAAATTAACACCATTAAAATATAATTATGCAATAAGTATGCACTGAATAAAAAATTACGTGTATAGCGAGGGTTTGTAGAAAAAATATGCGGCCTCTTGGAAGTAACCATCCTGTAACTTCAAAACAAGTCAAGTTAAAAATTCCAACAAAATAATTTTTTTCTAAGATTCCCATAGGCACTAAGGGTTGAGCCAAAGCTCTGATACCATATTAATAGTACAAAGTAAAACTAAAATTAATGTCTTAATGAAAAACAAATACTTACAAATGAGCTCACCTATATTAACTGTAATTGCAGTCTGCCAAATGATCACAGGAGTTTGGGGACGACTCTCCTCCCAACCGTAGGCTCAATTGTGCAGGATTTGCTACAACTGGCCACCCCCGAGCCCTCAATCAACGTACTACTGCCAGTGACTCTAAGTCTTAGAACATCATTCTCCCAAGAGAATGAAAGATAGAATCTTGGAAAGATGGAATGCAAGAATGTCTCTCATCTTCCTCACCATCTATTAAATAGAACAACATTGGAAGGGGAACCACATGCACACACTCCATGTGTTTACATGCAACTTGATTTTTAGCTTTCTTGTTTTATTTCTTTACTTTTCTTTTGATTTTTAGCTTTCTTGTTTTATTTTCTTCTTTTTGATAGCTGATTCTTTTTATTCTTTTCTTTGTTATATTTCTATTTATTCTTATTTAGAGCTTTAGTATAGTTATTACTATTTTTATTATTTTTATTTTATTTTCTTGTATATTTTTAAATACATTTATGATTTATTATTTTTATTATTATTATTAAGTGATTTTATTATTTATATTATTATTATTTTATTTATTTTCTTATATATTTTAAATATCATTTATGATTATTATTTTTATTATTTATTATAAGTGATTTTATTATTTATTATTTATATATATTATTATTATTATTTATTTTGTATTATTTATTATTTTATTGTTTATTATTATTATTTTTTTATTATTTATTATTTATTATTAAAGGGAGGGATTATTACATTATGGTCATCTACAAGCTTCAAAGGTCACATCAAGCGAGCCTGAGCCACAACCTGCCACAACCAGTTTCAGAGTTGTAGCAGAGACAAGATGCCCCTGAAC
Source organism: Pinus taeda (assembly GCA_000404065.3). Taxonomy (NCBI): domain Eukaryota; kingdom Viridiplantae; phylum Streptophyta; class Pinopsida; order Pinales; family Pinaceae; genus Pinus; species Pinus taeda. The sequence goes on along the minus strand of APFE030840487.1, from coordinate 6,060 downwards.
ATGCCTTCAGTTGGCAATCTGGGACACTTCCTCTAGCAGAAGACTTCAGCTTCTTGCCAGCTTTGGAAGAATTCCAAGAACAAAATTGAGAACACTTCCTCTAGCAGAAGACTCCAGCTTCTTGCCAGTTTTGGAAGAGTTCCACTAATTGCATTAAGCATTCCAGAGTTGTTGGTCATCCTTAAACCATCATAGGTTGAGACTTCACTTTTCAGGTTGAAGTTTTCCCTTTTATGCGGGGTGAGACCTCTGTTTATTGGTTGAAGGTTTCGCTTTTCAAAACAATATGAGCACTTCCTCTAACAGAAGACTTCAACTTCTTGCCAGTTTTGGAAGAGTTCTGGGAGCTGCACTAAGCGTTCCAATGTTGGTGGTCATCCTTAAACCACCGCCCTTTATACCAACATTTCAGAGAGCACATTGAGCCTAGTGCTGCCATGCATTTTTGCACATTTTGTATTACAGCTCTATTCTTGGACTCATACATAACCCTTCGGATTAAGGGGGAATGTTGGACACCTAATCCTCAATGAGTTAGTGTGGAAGTCGAATGGACAAAAAGAGTCCAAGAAACCTTGGGATGTGAAACCCAACAGTCACATAATGTACTATAAATGTATATCTCTTGTTAATAAAAATTGTACTTGCATGATTTATCATTCATATTGTTCTTGCTCCCATGTGTGTTTAACAAAATAGATGGTAGTGATTGTGTTTAAATGAATATCATCCTTGTGTTTAAATGAATATCATCCTTCTCCTGTATCCAGAATGGAATCGGAAGGTTGCAAAATTAATTGAAAAATCGAAACGACTGTGCAAGTGGAGAGATGTGTGAGACGTTTGAATTCTCCAATGATTATTACTGTATAGTTGGCGATTGAATGAATTCTAGATTGTCCTGTTTGCCACTGTTTGTAAGGCGTTACGATTTTACGAGCGTGTCGTTGCCATCCAGGTCTAGGTCGTCCCATTGGAATTATCAGTTGATTGTTGTATCCTGGCGTTTGAGAAAGCAAGTTTGGGAAAATTCAATCTCTGTTGGTTGATCACGAGCACTTCTTTATGGTTTCTTATGTGTTTACTTAATGAATCACTCAACAATCTGGTATGAAACATTTTGCAGGCTTTTCGGGAAAAAAATAAGTGTTGTTAATCTGAGTATTGGATACGTCGTCATTAACAGATGATGCTGTTAGAAAGCACCTCACAGAGCTTTCTTGGAAAATCGTCCGACTCCATAAAAGCTGTGAGTATGATTGTGGCAGAGCATATGGAGGTGAATAGAATCCCAGTACGCTCTAAAAGGAGTTGTATGGCCACAACATTTGGATTTTGATCAGATCCTCATTACTTGATCGCACTGCACTACATATTTATGAGCAGCAGGTGTACGATCGAGACGAATAACACAAACAAAAACTCAAGGGAGTTCTGAAGATTCAAGTAGAGGGTATCTCTATATATATATACACATATTACAGATATGATATGATGCTAGAAGGCAGGCGGGTAAAATAAGAAAAGCTTCCGCCAGTGCCATGTCATTGCATTCCTCCACGGATATATTCATGGAAGACATGGAGGTGGTAATATAATCAAAATTATATATATATAAACGTGGGTTCTGTCCAGATTCCTCGTCCAATGCATTGGAACCCAGATCGTCCTTCGCACATTGTGCCTATCTAGTACACTCACTGTATTTTTCTTTTTATAGATGTATTACAATTATGGTAGAAATGGAGAGTCAAACTTATGGAGAAACCAAGAGTAATTTGAACACTACTGGGGTGGAGAATGTTCATACCTAAATCTTTTAGCTTTATCTAAAGCTTAAAAATTCTACCCACTATTTAATATCTAAAAATTTGGCATTGTTAAAAGCATGTCAAATCTTACGTTGAAATTTGACATAGCTAGCTCATGTCGAATCTACGTTCACTTAGGTAGTTCGCTAAAGTAACGAGCTTGACTTATATAATTTGGTATATACACCTTCACATAAGAGGATAGACATATACACCTCTTATTTCAGAGCAAAGGAATTTATAATAAGGGGATACTAGGAAGCAAGTCCTTGCCTTGGGCAAGTAGTTGAATTAGTTGATGTGCAGTACCATCCGTAAAGCTTAGTTGTCCAATCAGTAAAGCTTAGTTTTGGAATTAATGCTCTAGGATGCCGAGATTGACAAATCTTAGTTTTCATATTATAATTCAATGGTCAAAATCATCCACATAATTCATGCCATTTTTTGTACATCGCGCCAGATGTTGGACAGTGTTTGCCTTCGACATAGAAAAAACTGGTAAATAATCTTATGCTAAGGAAGTATTGAGAAAGAAAGCATCAATATTAGAATCTGGTGCTAAGAGACTTAATGTATCTCAAATCGTTACATAGATTTGAATTAATTGTGAATTAAAAGAGACTTAATGTATCTGAAATCGCTACATAGATTTGAATTAATTGTGAATTAAAATGCCATTAACTTTAGCTTCATAGATGAACATAGTTAGAAGCAGAGCCCAGAGCCCACATGGTTTTCGATTGACTGTGAATGGACTCGATTTACTGTTAAGCCATTCCTCTTTAAGATACATCATTCAAAATCCCCAAATCGCCATGGGTTAGAAAAAAAATAACATAGTCAAAAACAACAAGTGCATACATACATTGCTCTCTCTGATCCTTATATTTTTCTTTCACCTTATTGCCACAAGTTAATGATATCCGTCGCCTCGTTAAGAAGAATTATTGTGAGCTTTTGAGATACCCAGAATATGCTCTCAAACTTCCAACAGAAGCCTTCCAACCTCCCGTACAATATGAATGGTAAATGGAAAAACATAGGAAATCATATAAACTTGGGCCAAGCTTCTCAAAAGACTATTTTTTGCATCCATAAACAAACTTAAACACACAAACAACCATATACATGACAAAGATTACTCTTAGGTGGTAAGGAAAAAGAAAAAGAATGGAAATATAAACTGCTACAAAACACTGACTATGCAAGTCCCTGCCACCAGATCAGTTGATGCTTCAAGTGTAGCATAGTTATTATAAACTAAGGAAGAGAATGCAAGGGAAGGCAAGTGTTCCTCTGGAAGGTGGGGCATTGCGCGACAAGTTTGCTGACATGGTTAATGGAACTTCTAATGGAAATGTTCAAGCGTAAAACTTACTGGAGGGTAGTTTGCTACTGATTATTGTAAGGTAGTTTAAAATGCAAGGGGAAGACTAGTTAAGTGTTCTACGCATCCTTAGCGATAAGTTGAAAAAAAAAGGAGCAAGTTGGTGAGGGTCGATAAGTTCACCTGCTTCAAACCAACAATGCATAAAATGAGTTTTGTCGAAAGATTTCACATTTGAAATTGGGAATTTGTGTAAACATCTCAGAATTGATAAGATATCATTTGATTTAACATCAAATTAAAATATAAATCTTTGCATTAATGAATGATGAAGACCATGAACAAAATATGACCAAGCAAATGCGATTGGCAAAAAGTGAGGGCTGATTTGAAAACCATTTCTAATATTTTCCCAGTGTGAGCTGGCTACAAGGCTTTACATCAAGGTACGGAGATTCATGAGAATGTAATTAAGTTTGGGTATCAGTGTGAGGTCATTGCAATTAGACATGTATGCCAAATGTGGGAGTGTTCACAGCGCCTTCGAACTGTTTAAGTAAATGCTTCAACTAGACGTTGATCTGTTTAACTAAATGCACCAACCAGACGTTGTATCATGGATGACATTGATTGTAGGATACGCTCAGAATGGCCAGAGAGCAGAGGTCTTGAGGCATTTTCACGATATGCAACTAGCAAGGGTTAGGCCAGATTCAAAAACTTTTTCAAATATTCTCTATATGTGCCAACTTATCAGCTTTATAACATGGCTAGGGGATACCTTTACAATTAATTAGAGATGGATTTCAATCTGATATAGCTGTGATAAATTCCATGATAAACCTATATGAAAAACGTGGGAGAATGCAAAAGGAATGTGAATTATTTGAAAAAATGCATAAGAGGAATTTTGTCTCGTGGACAACAAAGAGTGCAAGATATGCTTTGCTTAGTTGTGGACATGAAGACTTCAATTTCTTTGAAAAAAACGAAACTCTCTGGAATGAGACTAACCCATGTTATGTTGCTTTGTATTTTCCCTGTGAGGTATTTTAACTGACCATTGCGTCGAGGATGGACAGTGTCACTCGAGGGGTTAACAACTGTTGAGATTTTTCTGTTTTGCATAAGATAGGCAAAATCTCAGTAGATGACAACAATAGGAATTAGTTCCTAGATTAGCTCCAGTTTGTTGGGAGGGAGTTAATGCATCCTAAATTTGAGTTGAGAGGATTTGTGAGGTAGTTAGACTCTCTTTGCTATATAACAGGTATCCATATGGATTGTTTGGTATGAGGGTGAGAGTTTGTGAGGATTTAATTATGTAATCTCCTGTTTGATTAATAAGATTGTTGATGCCTATGTTGTGTGGACGTAGCCTAGATTCATTGGGTGAACCACGTTAAACCTCTGTGTCTTACGTGTTTGATTTATCTGCTAAGTATTTTATTTAATTTTGTTGTGCATCTTAGCTCTAACAATTGGTATCAGAGCAATGTTGGAGTGCTGGTGCTATTGATAGTTGAGCGTTGGAGGTATGCGTGCTGGAGTCCCAATAATAAATTGCCGGTGGTGTGTTGCTGGAACACTGGTGGTATTCACTTGGCTGCGGGTGCGTGTTAGTGCTGGGTGGATCGCTGGTATTGCCATATCCCCGCAGGTGGAGAACTGGTCGCATTCTAAACTTGGTTCGTTGACGCTGGAGGTGGTATGACAGCGTTGGTGTCGTAGAGGTATTTTTTTATTTAAACCTGCGCATTGTTAAACCTGCATATGTTAAACCTGCGCATTGTTAAACCTGCGCAATGTTATTCCTATTTCTGGTGGCTAGAATTTTTTTTTAAATTTCATATTAGTTTGTTTTAATCAATGGAGAGCAGAATATACGTTATGTGAAACAGCAAAACATTGCTTCCCGTATGCCTCTCACGAGTGGCATTCAATGATCTTTTTGATAATGAAGTTGTGTTTCTTTAATCAATGAAATCCCAGATCTCAAGGCTCCTTTTCCCACAACAGCCGCGCCTTCTTGCCTGCAACAGAGTGTTTTCCCACAGAAGTTAGTCCTGTACCACGTAAATCTGTTGAGATACGTCCATCTTAGCCTCCATTTAAACGCCTGGGTTCTTTATGTTTGAGCTTCAAATTAAATTGGGTTGATTCAGATCAGAGATTTTGCATCTTATTCCCGTTTCTGGTGGCTAGAATTTTTTTTAAAATTTCAGATCAGTTTGTTTTTAATCAATCACACAGATGGAACAAATAACGTTAATATGCGATATCTGTGTTTTGGAAAGTGTATTCGTTCAAATTTAATTGAAGTGTTAGGCAAGATGTTGAGGGATTTTTTTTTTGCGATTGTAAGGCATAGGCAGCTTGTTTTTTAATTGCCGGTATGTAAAAGGTGGATTTTGAGATTATTGTGTGTTTTTTGGTTAATACAAGATGGCGAAAACTCAGAGTGCCCGTTTTGAAATTGAGAAGTTTATTGGCAAAAATAATTTTGAGATCTGGAAGGTGAAAATGCATGACTTGCTTGTTCAACAAGGCGTGGCAAAGGCATTGATGGGTAAATCCAAACAACCTTACAACATCACAGACGATGAGTGGGACGAGATGGATGAAAGAGCAGGAAGTGCTATTCGATTATGTCTAGCAGACGATGACCTGTTTAATATCGTGTCAGAGATAACAGTTGCTGGTTTGTGGACGAAACTGGAGAAACTGTACATGACCAAATCCTTAACCAATAGGATTCTCCTGAAGCGACAGTTGTACAGTTTGCGAATGAAGGAAGGTACATCGATTGTTGATCATTTAAATGCTTTTAATACTCTTCTTATGCAATTACAAAGTATAGAAGTAAAAATTCCATCCGAGGATAAAGCTATTACTTTATTGTGCTCATTGCCCGAGTCATGG